>NQII01001806.1:0-129594 GCA_002778355.1 Clitarchus hookeri
TGGTGCGCGCGGGGGGAACTACTACCACAGAGTTGCATAAGAATACCGTAGACTAAAGATGAGGTAGGCCGCTTATTTGTCATCTGCGCATGTACCCAACATTGACCTACCCCATTCATACACAACTGTCAAAGTCACATCTTCAACAGTGATGAACGTGTTTGTTTATATCTAATTTTTTTTTATGACAAGCTCTATTATATCAAGAAAATACTTATACCAATTAGTATTTAGTCAGACTGCATTATAAATTGGTTAGAGGAAGTAAAAAACATCTCTAAGTACTTGTTTTCAAATCAGTTATCTAACTTAAAATACAAACCATGCTTTTTTCGCTAGTCGTTTAGGCAGAAAAGCAGTTCAATGTTGGGACACGGATATTGGTTGTGCACAGCCAGCGACATCGGTCTACTTCATCTTTAGTCTATGAAGAATACAGGAGTGGAACAGCCGCTTAAAGCTGGACTTGCCACCTCCCGTCGCACCCGTCAGTCGTCCGTCCGCCCGGCAGTCACCCGTCTGTGTTTTCGTCCGTCAGTCGAAAGAGATTCACAGCAATCCAGGGGCCACGTTCTCTGAGCTATTAGACAGCTAGCCTTCCACCAAGGCGAGCCGGGTTCAACCACGGCCGGTTCACTCCGGATTTTCACAAGTGGGAATCGTGCCGGACGATGCCGCTGGTCGGCGGGTTTTCTCGGGGATCCCCGGTTTTCCCCACCTTCGCTTTCCGGCGCTGCTCTATACTCACCTTGTTGCACCCTCATCGGCTCTCAAGACCTCGCTGTTAAGAGCCGCCTAGATCTCTCCGTTCTTCACTTACTTCTTACCAGCTGTTACTAGTTAAAAATTAATAAAAACTGTGATATCGTAACAACTTGAAAAAGCTCGAAAATCTATTATTCATGTTATCATGCGAAACATTTGGTTATTCCGACTNACTGATTGGCGAACGACGTTCCTCCATGCTGCTTGCTAGTGAGGTCATTTTGCTGGCGCAGTATACTTAAAGAATACAGAAGTACTCCAGCCGCACACGCCATCAAAATGGCGGCCACCTGCCAGCGAAATTTTGGAACGCAGTTCGCCAGTCAGGGCCTGGTAACCTACTTGCCAGCCAACAGCTCAGAAAAATATGAAAATCTTTCTACAGCACGCGTTAGCCAATCAGGTACGAGGCCAGTTTCCAGAGCCTCGCGCAGCCAATCAGCGAACTTGTACGCCCATAACAAAGCACCCCCTCCCTCCCGGCCATTTCATCTCTGTGTACTCACGTCGTCTGTGATTATATGTGCACATAAGCAAGGAGAGAACACTACTCGGAACCGAGGCAAAGAGTGATTCTCTCAGACTGCAAATAAACGGGGGATATTTGCTCAGTGTGCCATCTGAAAAAATGCGCGGTCATTGGGACTTTTAGGCCAGCAGCGTACACCTCTGTCTCTTATTGTATAAAAAAATAATAATTCCATTCTCTTTTATTGGCTAATACGTAGCGTAACTGACACCAACGTCAATAAACATGGGACACAAGAAATATTTTTCTCAAATAGATCCTATTGAATGTATTGCCGTAATACTGAAGCAACTGTGTAGCTTCCACAAGCAATTATATATTAACCTAGAATATCTCAAACTGACAACTATGTCCAAGGTAACTAAGGTGTTACACAGGTCGCGATGTCCATGGGTCCAGGTTGCGAGGTTTCCAGTCTTCGGTTGAGGAATCTCCGAATTAGGTTGGTTTGATTTGCTAGCCGTTCCCCAATCAGCCTCCGCCGTAAAAAGTAATTCTAATTAGCAACAGTAAAGACACGTTGAAAAATCTGCAGTTCCCGCGTTCTTTTATGCAAAACTGGTTCTACAAATTACGCCGTTATACAGTAGTAGTCCGTTAATGGCTGACCTAGATTTAAAGCCCTTGGTCGGTAGACAATTTATTTGGAGCTATTATCAATTTTTGTTACTGCCAGTATTTTGTGCATTGCATTGCTGCAAAAACCACGAATTATACTTTTCTACGAATGCTGATAAGTCGTATTTATGTGTCTCCGAGCGATTACTCTTATGACACTAAAGCATCTAACAATATGTTTACAGTTATCGGATTTCTTATCCCAACGTTTACTGGCATGTCATAATTAAACTCCTCGTGCTATTGGTAATTAACATCTAGTTACCTAAATATATCTTTAAAACGTCTTGATCTTTAATCATGCAAATATATAATGAACTGAAATGTAAATATGTTTTATTTTAAATACAATTTTTATTATTACAATATTTGCTATTCATAATTTATGTAGATGGAATTAATAGTTCTCTATATTAGGTTTATTGTTTGTTGCCATATAAGAATTTAATGCCTTGTGTAAAAATGTAAAAGAAATCTATTAAAATTGATTTTAAAAATGATGATTTGTATGAACAATTTTCATACTGGGCTTTCAGGGCCATAAACATAGGTTGGAGTAAGCGGTAACCCCTTTAAAATATTGCAGCAATACATACCTATCATATCGGTGCCGACGTAATTTATCACTCCCATTAGTTATAGAAAACCGATTATGCAAATGAGCAGGTATCGGCAATACGTATTTTTTTGTTTCAAGGTTCTCCTTAATTATGTTAACGGTAACTTAATAGTTTCCTCTAATCACTAACATTTAATAATATTATTATAGTAGTATCAAAAACTTCTAAAAAAAAAAAATCCGAAATTACAAGGGCCGTAACATCTTCAATAACGCAGTGTCAACAAGACATGCAACACAATTAGATACAGCTAAATCAAGTAAGCCTGCATTGCTATAATTAATCTTAGTCAATTTATCGAATTTTCCCAATAACTTTAAGTCAGGTATGCACTTATCATAATTATGCATTTAATCAAGGATTTAAACTGTTAATGATATTCTATTGACGGGATTTTGTGACAAAAATTCACATATGCGGATGCATTCAGTTACAGTTTACATACAATTTTCAACAAATAAACTAGAGGAATACTGTTCTAACAATATGTAGCACACCGCAACAAAATATATAACGCGGAATTTTCGATTATGTAAAATAAACTGAAATACTTAAAGGATTTTTAAATTCAGGTTATTGTAGGTTAGTGTACTATGATCAATTGCAAAGGTTTTTTGTATAATACACAGCCAGAAACGAAAATGGTGTTTGTATTCTAAACATTTGTAGCAACACTTCCAGCCTATTGCAGAGCGCGAATCTATGGGACGTTTTGGCAGTGGTTTTTGCACGCGTGTTTGCAGGCGGCCGTGTTTGCATTCGCGCTGTCAACCATAATTTTGCACCATAGCATCAAAGCCTAGCAGGACATTTTAAAGAGGCAAGGATAGTAGGTGAATGCGTATTTTTACATTTTGAACTAACGTTACCTAGCCTAGAATGCTAGTTTAATTAGTGTACTTGCAGTGTGTACTAACCTAAGATAGAAGATAAACAAAAAAGCCATTTTCACAAGCGTATGCGCAATAGTTATGGCCGCAACTGTCTACAGACGTTCAAACTGCACTTGCACACAAACAGCGACAAAAGAAATAGTCCGGCTTCTGTCAGATTAAGGAATGAATTCTACTGCTATCATAATAGTTGCAGTTTACACAGTTGTGGTGTCTCCTATACGCCGTTAACTAGAGAATGAAGTACCGTGTGAGCCGAGCGGCCTTTTGAGTAAGTGGGTGAAGAGATTTGGGCAGCTCTTAACATCCAGGTCTTGAGAGCCGATTAGGGCGATGGAGGTGAGTTTGAGCAGCACCGGAATGTAAGGGTGAGGGAAACTGGAGATCCCCGAAACAACCCGCCGACCAGCGGCATCTTCCGACACGATTCCCACAAGCAAAAATCCTAGAGCGGCCCCCACCGTTAATCAATCCCGGTTCGCCTAAGTGGGATGCGAGTAATATGAACGTTACACCACCGTGGCCCCGTGGCCTTTTGATTTTTTATTAAATCTTAATGTGTTATAGTCAAGACAAGTTTTGAATACATTCCTAAATTCCTAGCAACGAAAATTTCACAATTACAGCTTCAAAATAAACAGCTATTTTTGTGAAAAAACGACAGAAACGATTTAAGGGACAGAGCAGAAACATGGAACAAAAGAAAAAAAACTAAAACACCAGGAAGACAAGGACATTGCGAGGAAGATTCTGTAAAGAAAATATGCAGTGAAGAAACAAGAAACAATAACGGCAATTGAAACAACACTCATTAACTGAGAGAAAGAAAATGACACTGAAAGAAATGACCGAAGGCGGACATAAACAAATGTGCGTTTACAACACCATACATTGCCTGACATAAATTTCGTTGGAATAACAAGAATCAACATGTAAAACATCGTTAAAAGCTGTTCTCAATAAACTGAGCGCTTTTGAAATCAACATTTGGAAAATATCACAGCCCCTACCTGCGTGTATTTTAACGGCCACACTGACGGGCATGCACCCTGTAAAGTTGGTAACGACTGGCGGAAAGTAGTTCCATGTGACAGCTGAAATGATTTATTTCGCATTCGGTTTATAATGCATGTATGTGTAAAAATCGCACACTTGTAAAATAATTTAGTTTTCTATTTAATGTACAGTTTTACTTGATAGGCGCATGAATAAAGTCATAAGGTCCATGACAGTCTCCCGCCCTCCTGAGGCATGGCGGTGCTGCCAACTTAATTAATAATTGCGGGAACAGACGCATCCAGCCCGTCAGGGCATCGTCTTGCCACAGGGNGGCGGTGCTGCCAACTTAATTAATAATTGCGGGAACAGACGCATCCAGCCCGTCAGGGCATCGTCTTGCCACAGGGATCCCTACCCAGCGCTGCGCCTCCTCAGGTACTGAAAACGCATGGTCCTCGTTTCTTCAGCGCGTTCCTTTTACCACGTAAATATGGAATGATCTGTTGCTTCCATTGGTTTAACAAATTATGTGTACATAATAATAAATAACGACTGCTGCGTTTCGTAAAATTGTTTAGAACTGATACAACACGTAAATAGTCTTAATTAATTTTATTCGCAAAATTTTAGATGATAATGTTTTGAAACGCTGTGTGNCTGATACAACACGTAAATAGTCTTAATTAATTTTATTCGCAAAATTTTAGATGATAATGTTTTGAAACGCTGTGTGGACGGGTGTGAAGTTCCTTTTGTGAATGGCTTCCAATTCTTCGTGAAAAACTATTTCCTTCTTTACCTGTACAAGAGGTAATTCTACAGCTGTAGTAAAGCCGACATATGATACGTCTGAAAATTACTGTTATTACAAAAATTCGATAAACCTAATAACAAATGAACAAAAATTGGTTGCAAATATACATTTTCTGTGCATTAAAAATACAAATAGCGAATTTTATAAGTATTACCAAGTGTCTTATATGGATGCATGAGCACTACGGAAACACATTTTTGACGTTACTTATTTTTGAGGCCGCAATTAATTTTACAGTTATTCAATAGAGTAATAATATAACTTTAGATATATGAAAACCACATTCACACAATATCTTTGTCGCCAATAAATATATTTAAGCAAATGTATTAAATATTGTTTTCCTCAATTTTCAATGCTACACAATTTAAGTATTAGAATATTTTAAACACATGCTTTACATATATTTATACCGGCATTATCCCAGTTCATGTTTCAATACGTGCTATGAGGACGTAGCACTCGTAATTTAACGCAAGCGTTTTTGTTGATCTCATAAACTTCCCCGTCCCGTGTATACTACAAGAATANTATACTAAAAGAATAACCCAGAGCACACTTGGAAAGGCGGTTATTAAATAAACACACCCATCCGTAAATAAGTAAACTTGAGGCATGAATATACAATTTTTATAACCTTTCAAACGTGAGTTTCTATTTGACGTTCCTATGTTATTAATAATTCTGTACGGCTGCACTTACATGACTTATAATCGACGCTCGATAAAACGAGACTTAAATAATACTGCTAAGAAAGGAAACAAAGCCTGTGATTAGTAAAAGCACATTAATTTTTAATTAACTTTTGAATAACGAGAGCTTATGAGTTAGCATAAAAATTTTTTAAGACATATTTAGCGAATAGTAAAAATAATTGGCATAAATTAATTTTAACATGTTGCAGCAGTTAGCCACGTTTAGTTTACTCGTATACAATACATATTCACATATGTAGTATATCGTAACATGTTTTCTAACTAGGCTGAAATTAACAAACACTACGTCATTCTACCGAAATTAAGTTCATATCTTTTTTTCCTCTAAACTGCGTCTGCTATAATAGTGTTAATTCTTAATTGTTCCTTGAAAATATAAGTGCAATGGCAGAAATTATTTTTAAATTGTCCTTATCTCCGCATGAATACAAGTACAATTTGAAACATTTATGAAGTAGTTTATTCCAGTGTAAAGTAACGTCACCTCTTTTGCGTTAGTCCATAATATGTATGTTCTCGCTTAAATGAACTAAAAATATTTTTTTATTCGCCATTGTTAAGACTAAAAATGTGACTAAAACAAAACCTACTAATCATTTTGTTTTCACGTATTGAGTTGCAGTTATGCGTAATGCTAGATTTTATTATTTAAAAGGAGTATTTATTGATAGGAAATTTACAGAAAGAAACAAATGCAAGCAAAAAAATTTTGCCATATCTTATACAGCATGCCAGACCTTGTAATGCGGTTCTTCTGCCGTCCATAAAATAAGTTAACACAAGTAACGGGAAGATCGGGAACAAAAATTGTAATAAAACCAAATACGTTCATAAGACATGGGGAGTAGTTATGTGCAATTGTCCCTTAACTTTGATGGGTAACTTAACACAGTTTCTGCATTGTAAAATATGCGTCTATTAAAATTCCAATCTATATTAAAGAATATTATCTTAGATTACTAAAAAAATTTGATATCTTGTACTTTATATTATTTTCTAGAGATTGAAGCATTTTCTTCAGCGAACATTGTGAATTGTAAGAGTTTGAGGCTGTGAGCATCATATGGGAAAAACACATCAGTCACTCGTTCTCTCGGCTCTCAAGACCTCGATGTTAAGAGCCGCCCAAATTTCTTCACTTACTCACGCGTTAGTCCTTATTGCCGCTGCATTATCAGAAAAGTATGAGGTAGTGGTGAATGGCTTCCAAGATTTCTAAACGGTCTCTATAAATCAAAAGTAAGTAAGCAATGTGTATTGCAGATAATTTGGAAGAGACGGAGAAAAATTTATTTTATTTTCAAAAAGTGCACTGCATTAACGGTCGTTTGTCTCGTATACCGTATAAAGTAAAAAAGTATTACAAAATGTTTGCTTACTTCTAAAGAAATGTCACTTTTTCATCTGCGCTAGACACATTGACATACAAGCCCTATTCTTACACACCCCAGGTTGTGTTTTCTGTATGTGACGTTTGATGAATACCATCTCATTAATAATTTGGGGCATATTTCCCTGAAGCTATCGAAGAGTTTCTTTTATTATAACCCAGAGCTTGGCAATTTGTCACTGGACGAAGTATACAATACCAAAGATGCTCCAGGTATGTTTTTGGAAAATCATAAGTGAATTTCGAAACACACCCATCCTTGTTCGCCACTGTTTTTCCAGTGAGTGTTATACCACTTGACAGTAACTCCTGAGTTGTAGCGGTAACAGGATTTCTCGGATAGGGTAAATTTCCTTTGCACGTACATAGCTGGATATTCAGGTGTCCTTTCTACCTCGAACTGTTGACGCCTATAGCGAACCACAATAGAATCTCCCTTCCTCGTGAACCTCAGGCGCAATGCGGATGTAAATCCTGCGACATATCTGAGTTCATTATACCCAAATATTGTGCGACACTGTTTAGATGTCATTAAAATATATAGACAGTTGTTCTACCATATAGGATAGTGGCAAAACAAAAACTGAAATTTTTTGATACAATGATTAATTATATAAATATTCGTCAATTGTTTTAACGCTTACTAAATTATAATTAGAACTCTTGGCCCAAAATTCATTGCGTTGAATATGATCCAGTGTATCTTTTAAGACTGTAACTTATCTGACTCGTGTAAGAGAGGTCATGGGTTTGTTTCCGTGCGGCAATTGGTTTCCCATTATAATGCTGACACAATTCCGCAGTGTCGTCTTATTCATTTTACATCCACTAGATGTAAATTTGGAGTATTCACTCAACAAGAAAGGAATTTAAAACTATTATTGATTTCATAATCACCGTATATATCTGACTTAATTTTAAGGGTGTTAAAAATTCTACGTATTGAGTTCTTACTGCAGATTAGACTATCTCGCGAAATCATTTGGTGACTGACTAGACTTAAAAATTGTTAACGTTATGCTAATTTAATACCTCTAGAGGAATTTAAATCGGCAATACACCTAAAATAATACCGGGGACAAATCTTAAGAAACTCAGTTAATTGGCAGAAGCTATTGAAAAAATCAAAGGCGAGTTGTAATCATGAATGGTTTCAGTATTATTTGTTTTATTTATAATAATATTGCACAATAGTTTACTAAATTATCTATAATTTTAAGTTTCTCACACAGTGTTGCTAAAATCAATATAATACACGATGTTTAGACTGAATCATATAAATGTGATACCTATCGCTGTTTAACCCAAATCTCTCATAAATAGCGATACTACTTTGTGGTGAATTCTCCCTTACACCACGATTTCTCATCTCAACCTTCGCCAATCCTACCCACAATGGCAACCGGAATGAGGAAGTAATGAGAAGCATTCATCCCAAAATTTACATACAAAATAAATAAAAGACATTTGAAACAAAAATTTGCTTTCCAAGGTTGGTGGAGTGTAAACAACAAATGACCAAAACCTAATTATAGTTTCCAATATAATTGTGTCAGTAATCTGTCTTTTTCTTTTAAAAATGCTACACATAGTGATTAACAAAAAGTAGTAAAACCATTTTTCGTTTAAAAACATTCATAAAATGTATCCTACTGGAAAATCTACATAAAATTACATTACAAAAAACTTGCAAATTGTGTTTACGATTTTCATCTAAACAGGCTCTAAACGAAAGGATCCCCAGAGGAACAATGAATTAAAAATTCCTAATATCCCTCCTTCTCCCTTCTGCCACACACAATATCAATCGCAGCATCAGTCCTGGAGCCTAGGGTATTTCTCTCTCACCTAATACCTGAGTGTAGTTAGTACTCAGTGATTTAAATATCAGCAAACCNTGGAGCCTAGGGTATTTCTCTCTCACCTAATACCTGAGTGTAGTTAGTACTCAGTGATTTAAATATCAGCAAACCCCATGACAGAACAGAAACCGAGGATACTCTCCTTATCTGACCCCTGGGGGAGTCGGCAGTGCTTCACTACAGTAACACACCCACAGATCAGGGCAGAGCCGGGGATATTCTCCCCACCAAGACACCTTGTGATGCTGGCAGTGCTTCCCTGCTCACTTGCTCTCACGCATCCCCAAGTCAAAAACACCTATCATAAAATTCATACTATTATTTGCAGCTTCTTTGTTATCCCTGGACCGTCATGACACTGCTATTCTGTTATGTGGCCGCAAGTCCTTTCCTTCAGAGGAGCGTACGAGTATTTTCGCTTGAATAATTCTTTAGCACTGTATTTCCGACTAAGTCCAATCTGCTTGTGGAAAAAGTTTAAGTTACATATCTTCTCTGAAAAATTATAAGTACCGACTTCTTTCAGAACTCACGCCTGGCGTCCATAATATACTTTGAAGCGTAGGACTCTCCACGAAGTCTCTTCGTCCACTGCCGGCCGAGTCTTCCCACTGCCGGCCGTGATTCCGTGTGTGTCTTTCAAAGCTCACCAAGCCGTTTATATATATAAATTTTTATAAATCTATGTTTTAGGTGTATTAAAATCTTATCTTTATATTTCTACCTTAACTTGTCATAATTACCTCTAATTATAAAAAGTTAATTTAAAAAATAATAAAATTTTTATTATAAATATAAAATCATTTATTTTATTTTATTATTATATATTAATAAATATCAACTTAAAGAATAATTAACATATTTAAATATATATAATCGCCTGAACACCCCTACCCGCGAACCCCTCACAAACTGTCGCATGTCAAGAAGACTCGAGAACGATTACTTCATATTTGGTAATCATGCAAAAAACACAGGCAATTACAAATATGACATAACATACTACCAATACGACATATTTATAAGGGACATTTCGTGGTGCGCAAGACAAAACGCCTAAGCTAGATTAGGCTGCAACAAGCCAAACAGTATCGTTTGGCAGGGTAGACGCACTTCCAGGCGACTTGCGTTTTGTAGCGAATGTTCATTCAGCAACACTGGAACCAGACAGCATTATGCCTATCGCAAGTCCAGTAGCTTGAATGTGAATGCTTCATACTTCAATACCTGCTTTCACGTCAAAGTGCGAGATACCTCTTTCGTTCGCACCGTCAATCTGACTCGTGCCAGAGAACTCAGAGTCAATGGCAGTCATCTAACATGCGAATTGGCGAATAGCATATGGTCACATGAAGCGGCAGCCAATGGAAAAATGTCCAGTTGTCGAGTATATCCAGCCCACTGGTCAGTTATTAAGTAAAACAATTTTTGTTGTCCATGGGGAACACTGACGTTGAATAAAGTTTGATGTAAAATTCGCGTGGTGACTGTTACATGGGGAAATCATGTCCTATACATTGCACCTTTTGTCGTTCGACTCCCGAGTCCCTGGTGTGATCCGTGTCTTGAAATCCAATCTGTATGCCAAATAGGGGCAAGAGATACAGAGAAAATTACCCTTCTAAGAAATGGAATATTCTGAACAGAAGCCCGGTCTTATTGTGTGGGAGTGTTAAATTGCGGTAGAGAGGGTAACTCACTGCCATTAAAATTGTATTTATTTAAAGTTTCTCTAATAATGATAGCAGGATAACAAACCAACGAAAGATAAAGATGGAGGAAATACGTCAGGCACTTGTATAACTTAAGAAGAGGAAAAATCCGGAAATAGGTTTCATATCTCATTCGGCAAGGAAGGAAATGGATTAAATAACATATGCAAGAAGTTGTTCTGCTAATTCTCTCTTGTCGACGCTGAGTCGCTTGGTTGCCGGACAACAACGAGGCACGAGTTTAACAGGGCATGGAGCGAGGCGGGTGAAGGAGGGAAGTTGCAAGCGGCAAAGTGCTACAAATTGCCGCACACTCGTGTTGATTGCAAAACTTGTGTTCATTAATTTGGCCGNTATTTCAGGTATATTAAAATCTTATCTTTATATTTCTACCTTAACTTGTCATAATTACCTCTAATTATAAAAAGTTAATTAAAAGAATAATAAGATTTTAATATCAATATAAAGTAATTTATTTTATATTATCATGTATTAATAATTATAAATTAAGAGAATGATTAATATATTTCAAATAAATATATATATATATATAATCGCCTGAACACCCCTCCCCGCGAACCCCTCACAAACTGTCGCAGGGCAAGAAGCCTCGAGAACGATTACTTCCTATTTGGTCATCATGCAAAAATCACAGGCAATTACAAAGATGACATAACCTACTACCAATACGACATATTCATAAGGGACATTTCGTAGTGCGCGAGACAAAACGCCTGAGCTAGTTTAGGCTGCAACACGCAAATCAGTATCGTTTGGCAGGGTATATGCGCTTCCAGGCGACTTGCGTCTTGTAGCGAATGTTCATTCAGCAACACTGGAACCAGGCAGCATTATGCCTCTCGCAAGTCCAATAGCTTGACTGTGAATGCTTCATACTTCAATACCTGCTTTCACATCAAAGTGCGAGATATCTCTTTCGTTCGCACGATCAGATCACCGTCAATCTGACTCGTGCCAGAGAACTCAGAGTCAATGGCAGTCATCTAACATGCGAATTGGCGAATAGCATATGTCACATGAAGCGGCAGCCAATGGAAAAATGTCCAGTTGTCGAGTATATCCAGCCCACTGGTCAGTTATTAAGTAAAACAATTTTTTTGTCCATGGGGAACACTGACGTTGAATGAAGTTTGATGTAAAATTCGCGTGGTGACTGTTAGGCATTCCTTCACAATCCCGGTATTGGAAATATATACTTCCGAAATGTTGTGACCCTGCCGACATGAGTTATTGGTTTTCACATGGGGAAATCATGTCCTATACATTGCACCTTTTGTCGTTCGACTCCCGAGTCCCTGGTGTGATCCGTGTCTTGAAATCCAATCTGTATGCCCAATAGGGGCAAGAGATACAGAGAAACTTACCCTTCTAAGAAATGGAATATTCTGAACAGAAGCCCGGTCTTATTGTGTGGGAGTGTTAAATTGCGGTAGAGAGGGTAACTGAATGCCATAAAAATTGTATTTATTTAAAGTTTCTCTAATAATGATAGCAGGATAACAAACCAACGACGGATAAAGATTGGGGAAATTCGTCAGGCACTTGTACAACTTAGGAAGAGGAAAAATTCGGAAATAGGTTCCATATCTCATTTGGCAAGGAAGGAAATGGATTAAATAACATATGCAAGAAGTTGTTCTGCTAATTCTCTCTTGTCGACGCTGAGTCGCTTGGTTGCCGGACAACAATGAGGCACGAGTTTAACAGGGCATGGTGCGAGGCGGGTGAAGGGGAGGAGTTGCAAGCGGCAAAGTGCTACAAATTGCCGCACACTCGTGTTGATTGCAAAACTTGTGTTCATTAATTTGGCCGAAGCGGCGCAACTCATTAAAGATTTCTCGTACTAACCCTGGCCACAAACTCCTCCTGCCCCGTTACCCCCGCCCCCTTGTAATTCCGAAACCCCGTTTCCTCCTCCTTTTACACCGTCCATCCACACCCTCGCTTTCCTGCCGCGCGATTAGGCTGAGATGCCGGCCCGCAACTTCTTAGCACTCGCTGCGATCGAGATGACAGCCGCTAAGTTCCGGGTTTCGCGTTGTGCGAGGAAATACATACGCGATGCACCCGGCCACCTGGCTCGTGAACTGAAGAGTAGAAAGGAGGGATTTGGAATGTTTCTAGCATCGAGTAGTCGACGTAGGTAGGTAATTGGGTCTAAAGTCTAGTTGACGGCGAGGTAATTAGAGACGGAAAAAGTTGCTTGGGGAGGAGAGATTAGTGAAGGAATGGGAAGGAATTGGTGATTGCCTTTGTTAGGGACCAAGAATTCGCTTGGCATTATTTCGGGAAACCATGAAAAACCGAAATCATGATGGCCGGACTGGGAATAGAGTGGATTGGATTGGATAAGGCTTATTAACGTCCCCCGGTGTTATGCCTGAAGGCTTATCAGGGGACAGCTTATTAATTAACTTATGATCTAACTTAAACTAACACCCATTCCTTACGTAGGATTCGAACCCAGAATCTCCTGCACCCCAGACTGGCGGCGCACCAACCGACTGCGCCACGGGAGGTCAGCCTGGAAATCGAACTTGGGTTCTTCCGAATGCGGGTATAGTGAGTTACCACTGCGCCTCCCCGCTTGGTCAAGGANTCGAACTTGGGTTCTTCCGAATGCGGGTATAGTGAGTTACCACTGCGCCTCCCCGCTTGGTCAAGGACTTGAAAGCAGATGAGGGTGAAGCGAGATTAGTATGGCGCAGAGCTGGAGTGCAGGGGCAGGGGAAACGGCAGATCCAACGAGAAAACGAGCCGATCAGCGGTATCATCCGACACGATTCCCACGTGCGAGAATCCGGGAGCGACCCAGCCGGGAATCGAACCCGGCTCGCCTTGGTGGGAGGCGAGCACCCTAGCCTCAACACTACTGCGGCCCCTCTCGCGAACTGTGTTGCAGTGTGTTAGCAATTCAAGTTTTTTAAACAATTGATTTTGCGCTTGCACAAAATGTTTACACACAGAAATAAATAACACTAAATAATAGGACGGAATACAACTTTTAATATGACATATTTAATACATTAATTTTTTTGGAGATCTTCAACAGGGTAAAAAATGCAAGAAACAGAAGCAAAACTATTGTGTTAATCACGAATTTCAAACGTGCGTGACATCAATAACATTGAAGCATAAATCTGAAACTGTTATTTCAATCAGTATAATTATTTTACTGAATCTTCCTTTAATGTGCGAATCAGTGGAATGCACTAAGTTTTTACTGCCAGGCCAGTGAAATCCACTAGGAATCAGTATAAGTCACTATTCAGGAAGTGAATACCGTTAACCAAATTAATAAGTAGAATTTTACTGGTTCAAGTGGAGCACTTTAACAGATGTGCAATCATATTCGCTGATTAGAAGCAATTATTTTCCAATCAGAGACTGGTGACAGAATTGCACAAAGATAGCTAAACAATTGGAAAATGTTTCTCGGTATGAAATAGCTAATTAGATGCAAGGTACATTTCCATATCTTCTTTCAGCCAATAAGAGTCAGAATTCTATTTTCTGGAAGGTAACGTATGTCCAAGCAATTTCGCTTCCTGAAAATCACACTTTTTTTTGTTTAAGCTATAACAGTGTTCCATAAGAAGTCATCCTTCATCAATAACTAATCTATGTATAATATATGGGGCCACGGTGTTGTAGTTGTTAGACTAATCACCTCCCACCTAGGTGAACCGGGTTCGATTCCGTGCGGAGTCGGCCCCAGATTTTCGCATGTGGGAATTTGCTGGGCGATGCCGCTGGTCAGCGGATTTTCCCGGAAATCTCCCGTTTGTCCCGCCCTTACATTCCAGCACTTCTCCGTACTCATCTCGTTTCACCCTCATCGGCTCTCAAGACCCCGATGTTAAGATCCACCCAAATCTCCTCACTCACTCACTCGCTATGTACAACACGCGCAGAAACATTGCTGATAAAAATTATTGGCTAGACTTGAGAAAAAGGGGATGTTCTGGTTCGCGTTAATAGCAATGGAGTGAACAGGCATCTTTCCTATAACAGCTCTTCTATAAAGAGATTATACATTTGATAGAATCAAGATAGGTCTGTAAATAAATATGTCACAGAAATTACATTACAAACTAGGCATACTCCCATTTCTAAACTGAACTTTCATAATATCCACTTGCAGTAAACTTTCATTATATTGGCCAGATCTACATCGCAGTATTCCTAGTGTGATCTCTTCGAGTAAGCACGACGTTTTTCAGACATAAAAACAAACGAATTACTTGACTGCGCGTTTCTATGATGGCGGGCTTGCAACGGAGCAGAACGCGAAGCAACAAATAAGGGAAAAAATGAACGGCATGTAAATGGATGTCTAATCAGAACAAAGCCTGTTTGCCAAATTTTTACCAGGCATTTTCCCTAGCGCTCTCGGCCATGCATCAAACCTTTGACAACAGTTGGTCGGATCATTGGAGAGAGCTGAAATGTGTGAAAATGGAAAGGGGGAGGGGTTGCAAAAGTGATCCATGCCATTTCCTATTTTTAGAGGCAGCAGAGGCAATGAACGTCCTGTGTGATACAGCGAGAGTGTATTTCAAAAAACTGGCGACGGAATTGAGATTGATGTCAGGAAAGAAAAAAATGTTGATCTAGCAAATGAAAATATGCTAACATTTCCAAGTACTTAGTGCATCATGTTGCACCCATATTCTCTCCCTTTGGTACCACTGAATACATAGTGGGTACCTAATATCTCAAGGAAGCTTTAACACAGAAAAATAATTTCCTGATATCATCCATAGGATAAACACTTAAAAAAATTAAAGAGTTAAAAAATTAAAAACAAAACAATTTTTAGCCCTTTAAGTTTGTGACCATGTACGTACGTAATGGAAAATGTTTTTCATTAACTTTAGTTCCAGATAAATACAGATATAGGTTACCAATACGTCTGTATAAACTATTAGTGTATTCTCTAAATAATGTATTTTTTGAATCCATTTAAAGACGGAAGACAGCTTATTATCATAATTTACTGATTTTAAAATTGGATATCTCGAAATTGTTTTATTATTTACACTTTTAACATTACTTTTTCTTGTGCTTCAAATAGTTCCGAAAAAACTCTAAAGGTTTTAACTATATTTATAAAAGCTAGTACAGCGATCTTTCTATAAAAATATCATTAGATAGTAGGTGTCGCCCATGATATTTTATTTCGTTTGTTACATATTGAATTTTGTCTTTGTTTAGCTATAAGCTATTTACGAATTTAACCAGGTTCGCCTTAGTAGGAGGCAAACCCTCTAACCGCTACACCTCTCCGGAACCTCGAGGGAAATTTTTTCTGAATGTAAAGTTTGAAACACACACAAAAAAAAAAACCACACCAAGCAAAATAGACTAATAGTTATTGTTGTTATTGAATAAGTATTCATGAATTTATTTCGTCACCGTGTGTTTTCATATTTATCAAACAACGCGGCTTGTCTCTGCAAACAGAAGAGCTTTCAGGGAGCTATCTGAAACACGTGTTGCATCTGAACCTGGTTGATAATAGTGATTCCGGTTTTGCAGTAAGTCTCGAAACATTCAATACAACTATTTGCACAGAGGTTTTCACTGTTCACATTTGACAACAGTGCAGATTTCTCATTGTCTTCAAGTGAATATACAGGGTCACACTGTAAATCTTTCTTACATTATGCTTATATTATAATTAAACTAACATTATTTTCACATAATTTTTTTTAAAATTCTTTTACTTACTTTTTAACCTTTTACATTTCTATAGCTTGCAAATTTATTGAATGGCAATGTTTTTACCGTGACCTTATTCATCCCTATAACAATGCCCAATAACATATTCAAAGTTAGTATTCACCATTGTCATGCATTGTGAGTATGCCGTCCGATTGATGACAGTTTGTTGAGACATCCCGCCTAAACACCTGTCGCAATGTAGCTGTTTTATTCCTTTGTTTCACTCCTGGCGCCATAGATATGCAAGTAGATTTCATTGATAGGGTCTGAGACATTAACTAACATAATTGCGTCACTTTAATTATAACGAGTTTAGAAGTAGAAAACTAAAAAATGGTACTCCTAGATAATATATTGCTCCANATATGCAAGTAGATTTCATTGATAGGGTCTGAGACATTAACTAACTTAAATTGCGTCACTTTAATTATAACGAGTTTAGAAGTAGAAAACTAAAAAATGGTACTCCTAGATAATATATTGCTCCATTTTTGAAAGAAAATATTTGGCAATATTGGTGTAATTATTTTACATATCATATTGTGCCTCCATAGTATATAAGAATTTAAGGCATCAGAAATAACTCGGCAGAAATACACCTCTCTGGAAAAATATTTGTTTTCATTGTTATTAAAAGCAATTATGTATGATTTCTCTATCTTCGCTTTTCTTTACTGACTACCAAAAAATTTTAAAATACGATTGAACTCTATGCGGCGTTTGNTGATTTCTCTATCTTCGCTTTTCTTTACTGACTACCAAAAAATTTTAAAATACGATTGAACTCTATGCGGCGTTTATTCATGTCCCATGCCTTCTTAAGAGCGTTCGAGAGGCTACAACTATTTCCTACATATTTTGTGTAATAGAAAATTTCTCGTGTTATGACATAATATTCTGAAGAAAGTAATACACTCGCAGGAAACTACTTTTCAAAACAAGTTAAAGGAACTATAATAAATTTAAATTTATATACAAGTAACTTTCCGGGTCATGAGAATATTTTAAAGAATATTTTTCAGAATATTTTCTTCTAAAACNTGATTTCTCTATCTTCGCTTTTCTTTACTGACTACCAAAAAATTTTAAAATACGATTGAACTCTATGCGGCGTTTGTTCATGTCCCATGCCTTCTTAACAGCGTTCGAGAGGCTACAACTATTTCCTACATATTTTGTGTAATAGAAAATTTCTCGTGTTATGACATAATATTCTGAAGAAAGTAATACACTCGCAGGAAACTACTTTTCAAAACAAGTTAAAGAAACTATAATAAATTAANTGTTATGACATAATATTCTGAAGAAAGTAATACACTCGCAGGAAACTACTTTTCAAAACAAGTTAAAGAAACTATAATAAATTTAAATTTATATACAAGTAACTTTCCGGGTCATGAGAATATTTTAAAGAATATTTTTCAGAATATTTTCTTCTAAAACATGTTATATGACTTGCATGTATAATAATAATTAGCACACTATGCAAAAGTGTTCGAAAGACAGCCATTTTTAAAATAAGGGTCTGACCCGCATAAAACATGTCGATTTTCGTGGCCTACAATATTATTTATTGGTTGCTACATTTGGTACGAATCAGTTAATTTTTTCCGAGGTATGAAATAAATAAGTTTTTTTTCTTGTGGCACTATCTTAAAAAATGGCAAACTAATGAGGCTTTGTGTAGACATATTTCGTTGTTTTAATATATACTGCTAACAAAGAAGTTAGTTGAAATTGTTTGTATTAGTTCGTAGTTAAAGTATACTAAGCTAAAATGTTGATACAACCGTCATTTTTAAAATAAGTGTCTGACTTCCACAAAACAGCGATTAACATGGACTGCCGTAGTTATACATGAATGCCAAATTTTGTACTAATCCTTTTATTTGTTTCTAAGGAATAATGTAAAAGAAAAAAATATTTTTCCATGTGGTGCTATTTTACAAAATTGCAGACAAAAGGAGTATCTGTACTATCATATTTTATATATGCAATAGTAACTTGTAGCATACCAAGTTTGGCCCAAATCGGTCAAACGGTGGATAGGTATAGCAAATTAAAATAAAATATTTATATGACAACCATTTTGAAAATAAATGTTCGTCCTATATATTATATATCTACTGACACGAATTTCACCAGATGTCATAAAACTTGTCCTGCCTTAAACGTGGACTATCAGAAACACTTATGCATAATGCATATGTGTAAACTGATGAGGGTGTGTAATTTTAAACTTATTATATAATTTTTTTATTTTAACCTACTTTCCGTAGGAAAGGCAGATTTACAAAATAATTTTTCTCTCTGCGTGTCTCTGCGTGTATTTATGTGTTATTGTGTATGTGATTCCTGTTACAAACTTTTGAACCCGAGAATCTAATTTCACCAAACTTGGTTCCCAAATAATAAATAATAAGGACATCAGTGGTTTATATTATTTGACTCCGCCAAATACAGCACTTATATTCTAAAATGCGGCCATTTTAATATTTAAGGCGCTATGTCATATCTCGGCAACCATTTAACAGATATCCACCAAAAATGAGCTTGTTGGCAGTTTTTCATGAAGGCATTGAAGTTTAGAGACTTATATTGCTTTGGTTCGCAAATTTGCACGATATCACTTCATAAAAAAATAACGTTTTTACGTCATATCTCGGAAACTACTCAACTGATCCCCCACAAAATTTAGCATGTGAGTAATACTGTGGTAAACCATATAACTATATGCTAGTCGACTAAAAAGGGCACATATTTTCAAAATAACGGTCATGCAAATAATTTACTTTATATTGCTCCACCTACCACACCAATAGACCAAATTCGACAAAACTTGGTTTTCTGTAACTTGTTATCACTAACATAAAATATACCAACATATAGCAGTATTTCTTCAGCCATTTTGTAAGATAGCGCTGCATTAAAAAGTGAAGTTTCTAAATCATATCTCGGGTACAAATTAACCGATTACTATAAAATTAAGGAAGCAAGTAACACAATGGATGGTGATATAAATAGATACGTTTTAATTTAATCAGACACTTATTTTGAAAATGACGAACATGTAAACATTTTAGCATATTATGCTTTATCTACGAAACCATACAACATCTTTCAACCTAACTTTGTATGCTGGCAGTGTCTATTAAATCAATCGAATGTGTCGGCAGAGAGTCTCTTTTTCCTGCCACTTTGTAAGCTAGCACAACATAAAAAAATTAAGGTTTTGTCATATCTCGGGAAACAATCCACCGATTCCTACTCAATTTTGTAACCAAGTAGTACGACGATGTGTTGTGTAAACTGAAATGTTGTAAGTGGTACAGACTCTTATTTTTAAAATGGCTGCCGCGCAACCTCTTCAACTTCATTCNGACTTATATTGCTTTGGTTCGCAAATTTGCACGATATCACTTCATAAAAAAATAACGTTTTTACGTCATATCTCGTAAACTACTCAACTGATCCCCCACAAAATTTAGCATGTGAGTAGTACTGTGGTAAACCATATAACTATATGCTAGTCGACTAAAAAGGGCACATATTTTCAAAATAACGGTCATGTAAATAATTTACTTTATATTGCTCCACCTACCACACCAATATACCAAATTCGACAAAACTTGGTTTTCTATAACTTGTTATCACTAACATAAAATATACCAACATATAGCAGTATTTCTTCAGCCATTTTGTAAGATAGCGCTGCATTAAAAACTGAAGTTTCTAAATCACATCTCGGGTACAAATTAACCGATTACTATAAAATTAAGGAAGCAAGTAACACAATGGATGGTGATATAAATAGATACGTTTTAATTTAATCAGACACTTATTTTGAAAATGACGAACATGTAAACATTTTAGCATATTATGCTTTATCTACGAAACCATACAACATCTTTCAACCTAACTTTGTATGCTGGCAGTGTCTATTAAATCAATCGAATGTGTCGGCAGAGAGTCTCTTTTTCCTGCCACTTTGTAAGCTAGCACAACATAAAAAAATTAAGGTTTTGTCATATCTCGGGAAACAATCCACCGATTCCTACTCAATTTTGTAACCAAGTAGTACGACGATGTGTTGTGTAAACTGAAATGTTGTAAGTGGTACAGACTCTTATTTTTAAAATGGCTGCCGCGCAACCTCTTCAACTTCATTCNCTATTAAATCAATCGAATGTGTCGGCAGAGAGTCTCTTTTTCCTGCCACTTTGTAAGCTAGCACAACATAAAAAAATTAAGGTTTTGTCATATCTCGGGAAACAATCCACCGATTCCTACTCAATTTTGTAACCAAGTAGTACGACGATGTGTTGTGTAAACTGAAATGTTGTAAGTGGTACAGACTCTTATTTTTAAAATGGCTGCCGCGCAACCTCTTCAACTTCATTCACTGTAATTATGAAACCTGGACTAGTTTTGGTTCATATATATATATATATATAATGAAGTTACACTGGATACGACATACCAATGTTCCCGAAGCAATAGTCATATTTTGCGTATTTTCGCGACTCCAGTAATGTCTTCTAGCCAGGGACTGGAGCTATAATCAAGCCTTCTTGTTTTTTTTTTGTACCTATAAAATCATTTAAACAGTTTCAAATTAACTTGACATACTGGTAGTATACACTGAAGAGCCAACAAAACTGGTACATCTGCCTAATATCGTGTAGGGCCCTCGCGAGCACGCAGAAGTGCCGCAAGACGACGTGGCATTGACTCGACTAATGTCTGAAGGTATGCAGGAGGCAATTCACACCATGAATCCTGCAGGGCAGTCCACAAATCCATAGGAGTGCGAGGCGGTGGAGATCTCTTCTGAACAGCACGTTGCAAGGCATCCCAGATATGCTCAATGATATTGATGTCTGGTGATTTAGGTGGCCAATGGAAGGGTCTAAAGTCAGAAGAGTGTTCCTGGAGCCATTCGGTAGCAACTCTCGACATGTGGGGTGTCGCATTGTCCTGCTGGAATTGTCCACGTCCATCGGAATGCACAATGCTCATGAATGGGCGCAGGTGATCGGGCAGGATGCTTACGTATCTGTCACCTGTCAGAGTCCTATCTAGACGTATCGGGGGTCCCATTTCACGCCAACTGCACACGCCATATACAATGACAGAGCCTCCACCAGCTTGAACAGTTCCCTGTTGACATGCAGGGTCCATGGGTTCATGAGGATGTCTCCATACCCGTACACGTCCAGTCGTCCGATTCAATTGGAAACGAGACTCGTCAGACCAGGCAACGCGTTTCCAATCATCAACAGACCAATGGTGGTGTTGGCAGGCCCAGACGAGGCGTAAAGCTTTGTGTCGTGCTGTCAACAACGGCACACGAGTGGGCCATCGGCTNGGTGTTGGCAGGCCCAGACGAGGCGTAAAGCTTTGTGTCGTGCTGTCAACAACGGCACACGAGTGGGCCATCGGCTCCAAAAGCCCATATCAATGATGGTCCGTTGAATAGTTCGCTCGCAGGCACTTGCTGATGCCCCAGCATTGAAATCTGCGCCAATTTTAGAAAGCGTTGCGCGTCTGTCACGTTTAATGATTCTCGTCAGTCGTCGTTTGTCCCGTTCGTTCACGATATTTTTCCGGCCGCNGGTGTTGGCAGGCCCAGACGAGGCGTAAAGCTTTGTGTCGTGCTGTCAACAACGGCACACGAGTGGGCCATCGGCCCCAAAAGCCCATATCAATGATGGTCCGTTGAATAGTTCGCTCGCAGGCACTTGTTGATGCCCCAGCATTGAAATCTGCGCCAATTTTAGAAAACGTTGCGCGTCTGTCACGTTTAATGATTCTCGTCAGTCGTCGTTTGTCCCGTTCGTTCACGATCTTTTTCCGGCCGCAGCGATGTCGAAGATTTAATGTTTTACCGGATTCCCGATATTCACGGCACACTCGTGAAATGGTCGTACGCGAAAATCCAAATGTTATCGCAATGTTATCGCTACCTCGGAGATGCTACCTCGGAGATGCTATGTACCATCTCTCGTACGCGGACTATAACACCACGTTCAAGCTCACTTAAATAGCAATAACCTGGCATTGCAGCAGCAGTAACCGATCTAGCAACTTTGCCAAACGCTTGTTGTCTTATATAGGCGCTGCCGACCTCATCGCCTTACTCTAATTGGTTCCATACCTCTGTTACTTCCATACGCACGCCTATACCAGTTTGTTTGGCTCTCCAGTGTATATCACCCAGAGTCGGTTTTATCCGCTATTTCGTAAAATAGCGCCATATAAATAAATATACTTTTTATGTCATATCTCGGGAAACAATATAGCTATTCCTACCAAATTCGGCAACAAATTAGTACAACAGCGTAACGTGTAAAAAAATATGTTTTCAGTGGGTCAGACATTTATTTTCAAAATGGCAGCTATATAAACTTTTAAGCTTAGTGCACCTTATATACAAAACCATGTATGATTTTTTAACTTAATTTGGTATGCTCGCAGTATCTACTACAACCATAAAATATATATCTGTAGAGAGCGTCTTTTCTCCAACATTTTGTAAGATAGCGCTACACGAAAAATGAAAAAATGAATATCAGTCGATCTCCACCAATTTCATGGGACAAGATATATCTACTGTCTTTGTCCATTCAATGTGTAGGTGTTAAGGGAGTTGTCACATATTTGCATCATAACAGTCGTGTAAATATTGTAGGTCAGTAGGCCATATTTCCCAAATATTATAACTATATATGCTGGCATAAGCTACAAATTTACTAATAAAAAATACTTTTTGTCCTCCATTTGTGAAAAGAGCACCACATGATAAAATGGGCCTTTTGAGCTTTATTTCGGAGAACAGCCTGCCGATTCCCACCAAATTTTGCACACAAATATTTTTACCATTGGGCATATAATCTTACATAATTTAAGTGACTCACATGCTTCATGTTCGAAATTACTACCTTGTAACTACTTTAGGTCTTTACCAAAACATTAGAATTTTTAAAGCCGAAGTCGATGCTCCTAAACATATATACTAGATGCAGTTGGTTGGGTGCAATTTTACGGTCCAAGAGGTTCTGGGTAAAAATTTTTGGTAAGGAACGTGTGTATTTGTAATTGTCTCACTATTACGGCTTATGTTTTTATATTCATATTTAATCATACAATTGTCAACAAGTTTCCAGGGCCTATTTACAGTCTACGTTTTTAAAAACTTCATAAAAACTATNCATTGGGCATATAATCTTACATAATTTAAGTGACTCACATGCTTCATGTTCGAAATTACTACCTTGTAACTACTTCAGGTCTTTACCAAAACATTAGAATTTTTAAAGCCGAAGTCGATGCTCCTAATCATATATCCTAGATGCAGTTGATTGGGTGCAATTTTACGGTCCAAGAGGTTCTGGGTAAAAATTTTTGGTAAGGAACGTGTGTATTTGTAATTGTCTCACTATTACGGCTTATGTTTTTATATTCACATTTAATCATACAATTGTCAACAAGTTTCCAGGGCCTATTTACAGTCTACGTTTTTAAAAACTTCATAAAAACTATTTGCATTCATGTCGAGGAAAGTAGGCTATTTAGTTATATCGGAATCTTCTTGTTTTTACCCATATCTGTATTATGTTTTTTATTAGTTCTGAAATCTGTATGTCCTATNTTTGCATTCATGTCGAGGAAAGTAGGCTATTTAGTTATATCGGAATCTTCTTGTTTTTACCCATATCTGTATTATGTTTTTTATTAGTTCTGAAATCTGTATGTCCTATTTCGGGTTTGCCTATTGATGTAGACAAATATATAAAGTTTAGGTAATGTTTACTTTATTCATAAAAAAAATATATTAATTTAATTTACTTTTTCTGTATTATCCATTAAAGAAATGCATAGTGTGCAATTAAACTTTTCAGATAGAGATATTTTAGTTTTTTGTATCTTGATTCGCCGTATTGGATTAACAGCATTTAATTAACTAATTTTAACATAAAATTCGTAATCAGCAACCTTAAAAACCGCAGTTCCAGATCTTGTATGTCAATAAGTTTGGTTTTAGTATTTGTGTCGACGTTTTAGAAAAAATGACTCTCTGAACGACTGACGAAACAGTTGTATGGACTGTGAAACAATTTATCTCTACAGCGGAACGCAAAAGTATAGGCTGTTGACGGTAAAGTGCGCACTTTTGAGGCTCGTGTTATTTTTTTATTTCAGCAATATTTTATCCTTTAACCACCTTTTAAAATAAATATTGTCATGTAAGTAATAAACAGACAGGTCTCAAAATGATCTCCACTTGCAATTGGTGGTTGGTGTTGGCTTTTGTTGTTGGTGGTATTTGTTGTTGTAACAAGTTGAAAGTCACTGTACTGTTGCCACCAACCAGCCAATCAGACAGTGTTATGAAAGTTTGAACAAGTTGAAGTGGAAAAACATTACAATGGATGAAATAAGTGCAAATAATAATATTAACAACATGCTATTCATACAAGCAATTTCTCAGCATCAAGAAATATTAAATATTAATAATCCCATGTGCAAAATCATAAAAGATAAAACGAAAACGTACGAGTATATTGCAGAACTTCGATCAACTGTTGAATACGAACTATGTATTTGCAAGTTTTTATGAAATGTGCATGATTATAAGCATATTTTAACTAGGAACGTGGATTTTATTCTTTATTTTATTTATTTTAAATAAATCTATTTTACAACATAATGAATTGACATATAAAATTTTAAATATCACTTGATATGACATAACAATTGGTATGATTTTCTTAAGAGTTATTGCTAAGTGTTAATGCAACTGCGAAACAGGTTACGCCAACATCAACGTGTTCTTGTGCCATGGAACACATCGCTCACCAACCGAAACCCACCAACACCAACCAACAACAACAACCGCCAATTGTGCCAGGGCGTTCTGACTTTCTGTGATCATGCCAACGTACATTCTTAATCTTCTCTCTCTCACTCTCTCTCTTTCTTTTACGGTGTGTTATATGGTTGTGCTTGCGGTTATACTCGAATGTAACACTTGTGTGTAGGTAAAAGTATTAAAATTGAAATAAAGAAACGATTTACACTGAAATTTTTTTGTTTTTTGATTATGTACACGACTAAGAGATTTAAAACAAGAGGTAACCAGTCTACTATAGTTTAATAACAATCATCAAAAACTGAATAAGTGACCTATCATTGCCTATCAAACCAGAAACCAGAAGAGAATGGCGTTGATGCCCCTGCTGATTTGTAACTGATTTGAAATGGGGTTTGACTGCCCTTCTTGCCACCCCAGTCGGCGACCCTGAAAGAAATATTCAGTGAGCTGCAACTGAATTCCGTTAAAAAACTGTCCACTTGTTTCACCTGAACGGGGCTATTGTGATTGTTTCAGGCTTAAAGTGTACATTAGTGGATAGTGTAAAAAGCCTTTTTTTTCCCCAAAATAAAAGAATTCAGCACAGTAGTAACATAATTATGTTACTAATAACCACGATGGCGTAGTGGTCAGACAACTCGCTTCCCACCTAGGTGAACCGAGTTCCATACCCGGTGGGGTCGCTCCCGGATTTTCACATATGGGAATCGTACCGGACGATGCAGTTGGTAGGTAGGTTTTCTCGGGGATATCCCGTTTTTCCCGCCCTTGCATTCCGATACTGCTCCATTATTACCTCTCTTCACCCTTATCGGCTCTCAAGACCTCGATGTTTGAATCTTCTCAAATATCTCCACTCCGATATCTTTTGTTAGACGAATTCATGGTTGTCATCGGGCCTACAGAAGTTTCAAATCTTTACGAGTGGCGGAATAATACACAATGTGAGGAAAGAAGATGTTAGGCAGACTTTCGAGAGAGGTGCTTCCGCAAGTGACGGTGAACCAAGTATGGTGGGGATTCCTGGCTGGCGGCGTTCGCCCCTGCTCCCCTCGCGACAGACCCAGTAAAACTAATACCGTGGGCGGAGGAATCCGCAGCCAGTCCACACCTGGCTCGCGCGCGTGCTGTGACATATTTGCTGGCGTCTCGGCGCCCCTGCGAGCAACAATTTCCCCTGCGCCGCCGAGAAACAGGTAATTAACATTCCGGCTAGGCGCCGGTTATTGTGCGCTGCGGGCGCCTTCCGCATGATCCCCTCCCCCCTACCCTACATCTTCCTCGTCCCCGTTTTCCCCCTCAACATCCGCCCCACGAGCTTGTTTCCTGCTTGCGTTGTTGCCAACTTCGATAACTACAATAACAGCAGATTACACCTAGACCTCGTGCTCGCGTGGAGACGCGTGCACACCGTAGACTAAAGCTGAGGTAGGCCGATTTTTCGTCTCCATCGCACGTACCCACCATTGACGGGGCCACGGTGGTGAAGTGGTTAAACTATTCGCTCCTCCCACCTAGGCGAAACGGGTCCGATTCCCAACGCGGTCGTCCCCGGATTTTTGCATGTGGGAATCGTGCCGGACAATGCTATGATCGGCGGGTTTTCTCGGGGAACTACTATTTCTCACCGCCTTTCCATTCCGGCGTCGTTTCAATTTCACCTCCCTTCACCCTCATAACGGTTCTCAAGACCTCGGTGTTACGAGCCGCCCAAATATCTTCACCCCCCTCCTTTTTTGACATCATTGACCTGCCCCACACCTACACTGCCGTAAAAGTCAAATGGTCAACAGAAATAAACGTGATTGTTTATAACTTAAATAATTTAATTTAATATTATTGCATTATATAATTTGTAAGAGGAATTGTATGATCATATCAGAGCACTTGTTTACATAAACAGTGTACTTACCTCAAATCCTGTTCACGACGTTTATGGTAGTCGTGCTGGCAGAAAGGCAATCCGATGTTGGGACACTGAGAATGGCGTATGCACAACACGGGCGCGCACTCTACGCCACTTACNGGCAGAAAGGCAATCCGATGTTGGGACACTGAGAATGGCGTATGCACAACACGGGCGCGCACTCTACGCCACTTATCCTGTTACGGTGCACATCAATGACGGTTCATGCGCAGCCTTCACCTTTCCAGTCACAGATAAATATGTAGTTTCAGACGTTTGTAAAGAAGAAAAATTTTTGTTCGAAGCTGTTTAAGTGACAGTAGCTACTTAACGCTCTGCCATATGTAAAGACCATTAAAAACGTGTTTGTGTTTTATGTTAGTGCTTGCGGCTGTTTATGGGACCGCGAAATATAGTCTCACCAACGAATGATGTCTTGCACGACGTAAGGGTTTCATCGTACTGGACGCTGTTTACTGCTGTGTGCAGCGNGGCAGAAAGGCAATCCGATGTTGGGACACTGAGAATGGCGTATGCACAACACGGGCGCGCACTCTACGCCACTTACACTGTTACGGTGCACATCAATGACGGTTCATGCGCAGCCTTCACCTTTCCAGTCACAGATAAATATGTAGTTTCAGACGTTTGTAAAGAAGAAAAATTTTTCTTCGAAGCTGTTTAAGTGACAGTAGCTACTTAACGCTCTGCCATATGTAAAGACCATTAAAAACGTGTTTGTGTTTTATGTTAGTGCTTGCGGCTGTTTATGGGACCGCGAAATATTGTCTCACCAACGAATGATGTCTTGCACGACGTAAGGGTTTCATCGTACTGGACGCTGTTTACTGCTGTGTGCAGCGAAGATCATGACATCTCACTTCTAGTGCAACGTCCCAGGTATGGAACAATGACTGCAAGTATTCTCACAGAATACTTAAAAATATAGCGGTAGAACGATAGATTATATTGTCTTTTGTGAGTACTGGGAACACCGCAAGTGGCATGCTCTGTTGCGGATTCACCTCTCCACCAGATGTGTGGTATCTCCCACCCCACTGATTACAAACAAAAAATTTCCAGCATGACCAAAAAGAAGAAAGCCCTCTCCACAAATCTTTCTCTTCTAGTGTTTCAAAGACACTTTCGAAAAATTTTTATTTTTTTCAGATCATCTTTTATAGGAGAAAAAATTTTTGCTTCAAAAAGTTAATGCAGTTTTTCAATGGTTGTCTGTTGAAGGGTTTTTACGGCGTGTGTGCCGATTACCCTCACTATTTCCAACCCTTCCCTAGTTCAGGTTAGTAGTTAGCATGGGAGATAACTAAGGGTCCAAATTCCGGTCATATCTGCCCAATCCCAGAATAGCTGCGAGGCATGTGCCCCTGTAGTTATAATATTTCCTTGTTGATTAGTTGGGATGCATCCTTCGCGCAACACATCAGCCATGTCCTCAGTGACATCGTGTGCATTCTTCAAATTGACAGGCCTCGTCCAGGAGAATTTTCNCCAGCATGACCAAAAAGAAGAAAGCCCTCTCCACAAATCTTTCTCTTCTAGTGTTTCAAAGACACTTTCGAAAAAATTTTATTTTTTTCAGATCATCTTTTATAGGAGAAAAAAATTTTGCTTCAAAAAGTTAATGCAGTTTTTCAATGGTTGTCTGTTGAAGGGTTTTTACGGCGTGTGTGCCGANTTGTCTGTTGAAGGGTTTTTACGGCGTGTGTGCCGATTACCCTCACTATTTCCAACCCTTCCCTAGTTCAGGTTAGTAGTTAGCATGGGAGATAACTAAGGGTCCAAATTCCGGTCATATCTGCCCAATCCCAGAATAGCTGCGAGGCATGTGCCTCTGTAGTTATAATATTTCCTTGTTGATTAGTTGGGATGCATTCTTCACGCAACACATCAGCCATGTCCTCAGTGACATCGTGTGCATTCTTCAAATTGACAGGCCTCGTCCAGGAGAATTTTCTAAATGCATCGATGATGGTCAACATGTATTTGTAGCCCTTGTTGACAATAGCATATGGTATCATCTCGACGAGGTCGGCTTCATAAAGGTCGTTCCTCACACATATCACGACCTTGCGGTGACCGTAGTTGCGTCTCGCAGATGCAGGCAGTTCATTGCCGATTCCCAATCGAATCATTCTATGTAACCCCCCACCTTCACTTCTTCAATTATTGGAATTATCTCGTTAGTGTGGGAGTAATTTCCAACCGTTTGCGAAGCGAGAAGTAGCTGCAGCCTATCGACCAGCTCGTTCTAGTCATCCCAGAATATGTAGTCGATGTCCTTGTCGTTGTCTATCTTTTTTAAACCTTCGCCGCTTTTCAGCGCTAGGCTGCTTAAGAGGTCTGCGATAATGTCGATTTTTTCATGATCTTCGTCCCTATAAACACCTGTCATAGGATCATTATCTTATGTAAAGTGCATGTGTGAATTCGAGAAGTGTCTTGTATTCCAACAGGTCGGATTCTGTAAACTCCCTGCGCTCCTTGCAAAATAGAAGTTCGTAAAGCCTGGGGTTACCACGTGTCTTGTAATTGCAAACTCGGATGATCCCACCTGGTATAAACTCTATTACATTAGCACCGAAGAACTATTTACCATTATGCCTGTATACACCGTATGTCGTATCATTATTGCGAGATGTGTATGATCGCAGGTACCAGCGAACCATAGCATTGGGTTTGAAGACTCTCATCCACACTTCTTTCTTGTGTGGCAAATCCGCATTCGATCCAAAGTCCCGATCCGTCTGTACATCATGTTTTCACTTCTTCATAGGCTCAGCAGTATTGTCAATTTCTGTCTTTATGGCTACAGGTGCTCAATCGCTCTTCCTGAGTACATCGAGACGACAAGTAATGAACTTANCGCAACACATCAGCCATGTCCTCAGTGACATCGTGTGCATTCTTCAAATTGACAGGCCTCGTCCAGGAGAATTTTCTAAATGCATCGATGATGGTCAACATGTATTTGTAGCCCTTGTTGACAATAGCATATGGTATCATCTCGACGAGGTCGGCTTCATAAAGGTCGTTCCTCACACATATCACGACCTTGCGGTGACCGTAGTTGCGTCTCGCAGATGCAGGCAGTTCATTGCCGATTCCCAATCGAATCATTCTATGTAACCCCCCACCTANCCGTAGTTGCGTCTCGCAGATGCAGGCAGTTCATTGCCGATTCCCAATCGAATCATTCTATGTAACCCCCCACCTACACTTCTTCAATTATTGGAATTATCTCGTTAGTGTGGGAGTTATTTCCAACCGTTTGCGAAGCGAGAAGTAGCTGCAGCCTATCGACCAGCTCGTTCGAGTCATCCCAGAATATGTAGTCGATGTCCTTGTCGTTGTCTATCTTTTTTAAACCTTCGCCGCTTTTCAGCGCTAGGCTGCTTAAGAGGTCTGCGATAATGTCGATTTTTTCATGATCTTCGTCCCTATAAACACCTGTCATAGGATCATTATCTTATGTAAAGTGCATGTGTGAATTCGAGAAGTGTCTTGTATTCCAACAGGTCGGATTCTGTAAACTCCCTGCGCTCCTTGCAAAATAGAAGTTCGTAAAGCCTGGGGTTACCACGTGTCTTGTAATTGCAAACTCGGATGATCCCACCTGGTATAAACTCTATTACATTAGCACCGAAGAACTATTTACCATTATGCCTGTATACACCGTATGTCGTATCATTATTGCGAGATGTGTATGATCGCAGGTACCAGCGAACCATAGCATTGGGTTTGAAGACTCTCATCCACACTTCTTTCTTGTGTGGCAAATCCGCATCCGATCCAAAGTCCCGATCCGTCTGTACATCATGTTTTCACTTCTTCATAGGCTCAGCAGTATCGTCAATTTCTGTCTTTATGGCTACAGGTGCTCAATCGCTCTTCCTGAGTACATCGAGACGACAAGTAATGAACTTANGTCAATTTCTGTCTTTATGGCTACAGGTGCTCAATCGCTCTTCCTGAGTACATCGAGACGACAAGTAATGAACTTAAAAATTAATTCAATTATAAGGTTGCATTAAATTTTGATCATCTTGGCGAGCACATACTTAGAGCGAACAGACTTTATCGTCCGACGCAGGTCGCTGGCAATGTCCGACATCGCACTGAATAAAATTTTTTACTATTTCTCGCTTTTATAGGTTTAGTTTTGGGTCTCCGCCAGAATACTTTTGATCTTGCCAAGGTGTTCGGTGCAGACAACCAGTATGTATCTGCTGTAATTTTGAATATCAGTTTTCGTGGTGAGGTGGAAAATCGAGGTAGTTAATGTATGTGTCATATATCCTTCCAGATTCTCTTCATTTTGCAAGGATGCCACATTTAGTGTGTAGATAATTTTCATATGAACAATCGTTACATTCTCGTCCATAGCCCTCATATCGCGGACGATCCCTGTCTTCACATGCTCCATCTCCATCCCGATCTCAGACAGGTAGTTCTGAAAGAATTTGTGTTTTGTTCGGCCAGCATACTGCGCAGTTCCGAGATGATGTCATTAGCAATTTCGAGGATGAAATGTTTAGTAGCAGCATCCTAGGATCGTTCGGTTTGCCAATATTTAGAATTCTTCTTCTACCAGCTTCACCAGTTCCATCGTTTCTTGGTACGAGACAATCTTCATCTTCGCCTTTGTGAAGATGCATATTGAGGCTACTTTGCACGAATTTCAATATGCTGTAACTCCTTTTTGACGGTCGGCTATGAAATGATTGAATCCCCGTCGGTACCTCTGATTATATAGGGGCCAGTCCTTAACGATCGTCAAAAATCTATATTTTTCTTTCTAGCACAAGGCACTCAGACTCTTGAAATCTGTTAGCATAATGTCCGTATAGATGTGATCGTCGTAAAAATGCCACAAATTCATATCGTCCATGCGAAACAGCACCAACATGTATGCATTGTCGTGGAGCAGCTGTTTGGTTATGCGCGAATAAGACTGGCCGAGGTACACACAGTACACCTTCGCATGCCGTCGCACGCTACATTGCTCTTGAATACAAGTTTGTTTCTAGTAGTCAATGCCATTGAAGAAATATATCGAGTTTGCCAATGCTGCGCTAGGAGGCATGATGGCTTCGTTATCGCTGCAAGGGAAATAATCCATGCTATCCACGGCTTGCAGTATNATGCTGCGCTAGGAGGCATGATGGCTTCGTTATCGCTGCAAGGGAAATAATCCATGCTATCCACGGCTTGCAGTATTCGTGCCAATCGCTGGTATTTCGGTTGCTGGAGCGATTTTTAATATAGGTACACGTTCTCGAACCAAAGGCCTTGGTTCTTCCAGCAGGCTCAGTAGGATGCATGTTTTCCCGCAATTTGATAGCCCCACGATAATACATCTTACTATATTTGGAAATAGGCTTCCATGTCACGATTCGTGGGAGATAGCTTCATCTTCAGCATGAATGCATATGGGTAGAGTGAAATCTTGCTTAACGATATGTAAACTGTTTTCTTATGTTGGTTTATATCATACATTGGATGATGAGGAGGAATAGGAGGAAGAGGACGAGAAGGAGGAGATAGCATAAACAAGCCTCTTGATGATATTAAGCATGTTTTCTTGGCAACAAAATGTCTCTTCGAACTGCCTCTGGCAGCGTTTGCACTGAAATAATATTTTTGAATATATGATACATCCATACTGTTCCAAGTCTAGAATGACACTAAAACAAAAATTTATAAATGAAGCGTATTTAAAATATTTAAGTCAGTTCACCGCGATGCCTCGAAGAGGTAATACCATAGCTGGAAGTGGGATCGCCAATACTCAGATCAACAATCTACCGTTCAAGCTGCACATTCCAGAATACAGGTTCTGTGGGCCGAGAACTAAGCTAGCTCTAAGGCTGGTATGCAACGAGACAGGCATAAATGCCCTGGATGAGGTGTGCAAGCAGACCGACNAACTAAGCTAGCTCTAAGGCTGGTATGCAACGAGACAGGCATAAATGCCCTGGATGAGGTGTGCAAGCAGACCGACATCTCATATTCCCAGCACAAGGATCTACAAGATAGGCACCAGGCAGACAAGACACTTACACAGAAGGCAGACGAAATTATAAAACCATCAAACACCGCACTAAGAGAAAAAATTGCCACATGGGGTGTATCCGACGTGATGAAGTCTAAGGTGAAGATCGGCATGGGCGATAATAGCAAGAGAAAGAAACAGGTTTAAATGGGAACAGGTACAGACAGTAAAAGAAAGGCACAAGCGAAACTAAAATCAGTGACAAAGGGAAGAAAGGCATTCAAGACCAAGANGGTACAGACAGTAAAAGAAAGGCACAAGCGAAACTAAAATCAGTGACAAAGGGAAGAAAGGCATTCAAGACCAAGAAAAAATCTACCAGCAGATTTTTTTACATTGCTTGTTCCTGTACTCGGAGCGACGAGTGGTATCGTCCGAACCATCANAAAAATCTACCAGCAGATTTTTTTACATTGCTTGTTCCTGTACTCGGAGCGACGAGTGGTATCGTCCGAACCATCAACACAGCATCGAACGAAAAGAAGCAGTGGTCCGAGGCACAAAGACACCACGCAAATATGGAGGCTATCGCCATTGGTAAAAAAATGGCGAAGGACTCTACCTAAGGCCACAGTAAATGGTGGAAGTGTGCAAAAGCAACACAGCAGGAAGAGGCGTTAATGAAATCTCTACTGAAATGGCCACTCACAAACGTGGATTTGGAACAGTTCGCATGCAAATTGGAACTACCGAATTTCAGGGGCGTGTTTATAAGAGATGCTTTGCAGCCTAAACCCAAAATAGATGAATGTGCCATAATTAATCTGGATACAGCAGCCAGGACTCGTACACACTGGGTAACTTACACATAACAGGGTAAACATGACGACAATTATGACAGTTTTGGGAATCTACGTTCTCCACCCGAACTGCGATGGTACTGAAATTACCAAACTAACATATGATTACGAAACGGTGCAGATGCCTAACACATGGAACTGTGGACATTTGTGTAATCGCTTCTTGGTTCACTCGTACAAGTAATTGTATAAATAAGCAATTCATTGTGAGGGAACTATAAGTCGTCGGTAAAGCTTACCTTGACGGATCGTAACACCAAGCTGCATGCGGTACATTTTTTGCCACTCGACCTGCAGGTAAAATGTTTCGATTTTCAAACCTACAATGCGATACCGAACATCGATGAAAAAACTGCAAGCTGTACCTCTTAAAAAGTGGCNGTTTCGATTTTCAAACCTACAATGCGATACCGAACATCGATGAAAAAACTGCAAGCTGTACCTCTTAAAAAGTGGCAATGGTTCCCATGAGGTGTCGCTCCTCATAGGCTCTTATGAAATATACGACATTGCAAAGTACATTGAAGATTCGCTGTCCCCCAACACAGAATTCGAGCAACAAGGGAATCGCAATACTCTGAAGAGTGTTATCAGGTGCAGCGAAGATATCGACATTACGAAACCTGATGCTATAGGACCGATGCTGGGGTTCGAACCACGCATCTACGAAGCTGGCAAAACACACGTGTGGTCGCGGCTCGGAAACATATTGCCGGTCAACATGATAAGAATAAACTGCAATTTGGCCAGTGTCACACACCACAATGGCAGGCCAAGCAATACGTTGCACGAATTTTCTCGTATGATCCCACCAGGTTTTAAACTGGCCATAGCACCGCAAAGTATAATTTATGTTCCGGTTATCGCGAAGAGAGACACAAGGTGGTCGCGGGAGTCGTCAACCATCACGAAGAGTTGGTGAACTTTCGAAGTGAAGAAATCACTCTACGCTGGCATTTTATAAGATGGGTATAAGAATTACAACGACCATAGCACTAAAATAAAGTTTCGTGCAAAACCTGCAATCAGTACGCTCTAGGTTTCCAAGGAGCTAACATGTGCTAGCAGGATTTTCCTCCACAGCCTCGGCTTCAAATTCAATCTTCATGGAAGATTGCCGAAACATCGAAGAACTGGTAGTTTTTGAAGGCAGAATAATGAAAGTTGAACTTCATGCATATCAGCCTTTCCTGATCGGACCATACACACTACAATCGGAACGTCAGATATCGAGCCAACGCCAAGATATCTGCTCTCTCCCTGGCCAGTCTTCCCTGCGAATTAGGGGAACTCTAACAAAAGAAGATGGTTCCAACCCAGCATCGACGAAAATAACGAGAAATTGAATTCTTCACCTGATCGATCGCATCACCTATTTTCTCAACGGTGTCGCGAGGTGTGGGCATAACTTCAATTATCAAAAATTACCTTGTGCTCATGCCGAATGAGCTGTATGCAGCCAAGATGGCAGGCTGGGGAATTGAAGATGACTGCAGTTTTCCTATATACCCTGGAGGCAAGTTCAAATGGTGTACCCCACTCTCCATGCAATTCGAAGCAGGAACTGGTGCTGCTTCTAANTATACCCTGGAGGCAAGTTCAAATGGTGTACCCCACTCTCCATGCAATTCGAAGCAGGAACTGGTGCTGCTTCTAACTGTACACATGCATAAACCATCGTGGGTACGGTAGAATTCCTGGAGACAGTGGAACTGAAACTACAGCCTATCGAATGTATGTTGCCTCGTGTGTGCTTGAGCACTGCAGAATGGATAAAAATGTTGAAGAATGTGGAAAATGGCAAAAACATCGATGTGGCTTTCAGGTAGNCTTGAGCACTGCAGAATGGATAAAAATGTTGAAGAATGTGGAAAATGGCAAAAACATCGATGTGGCTTTCAGGTAGTGGAGTTTCTAGTCATACCTTGGATTGCCAGCAAGCCAGCCCATCAACTGGATGGTGAAATCCAGCCTTGCATCTGAGAAACCGAGTTACATCATTATTGGGCTACAAACAGGAAANCCATCAACTGGATGGTGAAATCCAGCCTTGCATCTGAGAAACCGAGTTACATCATTATTGGGCTACAAACAGGAAGACAGCACAATGCGAGAGTGAGCTGTTCGCAGTTCGACATGTGTCAAACAGAAAATGTGAAAACATTTTTGAATAGCGAAAGCTATTTGTACATTGACATGAACATGAACTTTGAAAATGGGCAGTACCTGCTGGCTTATCAGGTGTACTACCAATTCCAAAATGAATATTATGGGCATAACCAATCCATGATATTGAGCCCTGATACTTCCAGGGTTTTCTCTCCACTCATGGTATTCAATGTGAGTAAACAGGAATGCAAGATCTAATTCACAGCACATGGAAATATTCCCATCAACACATGCACATTCTGCCTGATACTTCACGACCGGTTTGTATTGTACAATTGCCGAGATAAAACTGACAAAATACAAAGCACAGCTGAGAATATATATATATATATAACTGTTCACACTCTATAAGCGTTTAGTCGTCTTCGAGCATAGTCAGCTGCAAGATGTACTCTAATCTGCAGGGTTTCCAGAGACAAATTGGCTTCGNTATACCCTGGAGGCAAGTTCAAATGGTGTACCCCACTCTCCATGCAATTCGAAGCAGGAACTGGTGCTGCTTCTAGCTGTACACATGCATAAACCATCGTGGGTACGGGAGAATTCCTGGAGACAGTGGAACTGAAACTACAGCCTATCGAATGTATGCTGCCTCGTGTGTACTTGAGCACTGCAGAATGGATAAAAATGTTGAAGAATGTGGAAAATGGCAAAAACATCGATGTGGCTTTCAGGTAGGGGAGTTTCTAGTCATACCTTGGATTGCCAGCAAGCCAGCCCATCAACTGGATGGTGAAATCCAGCCTTGCATCTGAGAAACCGAGTTACATCATTATTGGGCTACAAACAGGAAAACAGCACAATGCGAGAGTGAGCTGTTCGCAGTTCGACATGTGTCAAACAGAAAATGTGAAAATATTTTTGAATAGCGAAAGCTATTTGTACATTGACATGAACATGAACTTTGAAAATGGGCAGTACCTGCTGGCTTATCAGGTGTACTACCAATTCCAAAATGAATATTATGGGCATAACCAATCCATGATATTGAGCCCTGATACTTCCAGGGTTTTCTCTCCACTCATTGTATTCAATGTGAGTAAACAGGAATGCAAGATCTAATTCACAGNTGTATTCAATGTGAGTAAACAGGAATGCAAGATCTAATTCACAGCACATGGAAATATTCCCATCAACACATACACATTCTGCCTGATACTTCACGACCGGTTTGTATTGTACAATTGCCGAGATAAAACTGACAAAATACAGTCGTGAGCACAGCTGAGAATATATATAGATATAACTGTTCACACTCTATAAGAGTTTAGTCGTCTTCGAGCATAGTCAGCTGCAAGATGTACTCTAATCTGCAGGGTTTCCAGAGACAAAANCTATAAGAGTTTAGTCGTCTTCGAGCATAGTCAGCTGCAAGATGTACTCTAATCTGCAGGGTTTCCAGAGACAAAATGGCTTCGTGCTCAAGGAGATCGCAGTGACATACGACAATGATGGTAAAACACGAACCTGCATCTTCCAACCTCCANTGGCTTCGTGCTCAAGGAGATCGCAGTGACATACGACAATGATGGTAAAACACGAACCTGCATCTTCCAACCTCCATACCCCTGCAACTTTTTGACGAGAAGAGCAATAAAACAAACACCTGGCTGAGTAAGTACTACCATACATTGGAATGGGACGAAGGCAAGATTCCGTACCATCAGATAGTAAATGTGCTGAGTGACTTGCTGATGCATTACCCGAAGTCTCCGATTTGAGTGGCATAACCTCAGCAAAAATGGCTTAGCCACTTGTTAAAATTTAAAGTGGAGATCATCGACATGCAGAGTAAGTACGGATGTCCTTCGCTTCGCATACTCTTTAGAATGTACGGTGAGACATGCATCGTCATGTCTGTGACGGTCAGAATCTGACTGGGCCTGCGCACTGAAGAACGTGCAACTGCTGTGCAAATGGTGCACCTCACCCTTGGACCAGGAATAGGGTGCCTACAAGTAGACACGAAATCGTCAGAATAGACCCAACATTTTCGACTATTCTTCACATGCATATAAAGGCAGGAGCATCTCCCCACCTTCAGTTGGCCTACAGACACCAGACGAAGATGTATGCATTTCAACATGCAAATGTTTATAAGAGTGCCACACCTGGTCACTCTACCATAGAATTCAGCTATTGTGACACTCGCTACATACGTACGTACACAGAGAATTGTTATGGTAGTGGCGGCATGCAACATTGGAGATCTTCGCACTTTTCGCTGACGTACGAACCAAGCCAGCAGCTCATAGCATGTTGCAAGCCTGGAAAGTGTGCTGTTTTTCACATGAGTTCAGCAACACATCTTCTGGCCAGCATCGAAGGTGTGGTATCTTTTCCTGCTTGTACGAATGTGATAACAACGAATTGCTCAGACAGAAACTTGCAGCCACCAGTCGAAACTGTTGAAGACTCGAGCCAGACAACCAGAAGTCGGAGAAAGCCTCGTAGGCGCCATGTGGCCATCAGTAGTTCCACGAAAGACGATACTGCACCTTCCGATGAATGTGCCTCCAGCTCCAGAAATAAGCCGACAGCTACTCGCCGACGTTACTGTCGTCACCAGGTNCACCTTCCGATGAATGTGCCTCCAGCTCCAGAAATAAGCCGACAGCTACTCGCCGACGTTACTGTCGTCACCAGGTGAGGTGTACTCCCAAGGCTTCTGATGCTGATTCCGTCACCTACAGACCTTGTGTCGATGAGCCAGATGTTGGTACTNGAGGTGTACTCCCAAGGCTTCTGATGCTGATTCCGTCACCTACAGACCTTGTGTCGATGAGCCAGATGTTGGTACTATAGTCATAGAGCCATCGATCAAAGAAGAGCCTGGTCTATACTGTAATGATAATGCAATGGATGGTGAATCGGAGACAAGTATTGCTGCTTGTGTCTAAGGTCTTTGTAGTGGCCCTGCGATAAGTGCAGCCCTTCATAGAGCACTGCTGGTTTACCACCATATGTGAATTGCTCATCCTTTTACGAGATACCCTTAAATCATAATTGAATATATGCAGATTAAAAACATGTAATTTGGTATCTGTTTAGAAGATTTTTAATAATATGATGTCGATTTTGTATTGATTATGTATATTTTATTATATATATAATAACTTTTGTGAAGAAATGATTGTGTTCGATTTAACTTTATGCTTCTACATAATTATTACGCTGATGAACATAGTATTTTAGGTTGAAACACATTGTGGTTGGGTGGGATGACAGGGAGACAGGGAGTCATGCAATGGGGAAAAGAGGTAGGGGATGCAATTGGTATAAATAATGGTACCTTTAGTGGGGGATCTGCAGTTTGTCGATGTAAGAATTTGGATCTTCTAGTCTAGCTCGTGTAGCTTCACATCTAACTCGAATTCTTGTTCTCCATCTACGATGTCTTCGGACACTCCAGAAATAACGGTATCAACATCAGTGCCATATACTTCTTCGGGAGTAGTACCCGGATTGCCATCGACTTCTTCAAGAAGCATGCCTATAGTAGCATCACCATAGACCTTTTCTGGTGGGCTGCTTACAGTTGCACCACTGTCATTTGTTATGGGCATGGTATTAATTCCACCATTGACATCTGGGCCCATACCACCCACTTCTTGGGCATTATCTTCATCCTCTTCAGTCATATCATCTACCTCATCGACTGAGACACCTATATTTCTACCGAAAATACCAGGCTCTTCGGGAATGTTTGGTTCAGTGCCTGCAGAAGTGCCATCCAGTTGTTCAGCTGCGACAACTGAATCGCCATCTGGACCATCGCCAACTGGACCACCGACCTCTGTTACAGTGACAACTGTATGGTCAACCACCTCTGCTGAACCATTCCGACATTCTAAGGGTCGCTTTTGTGAAAAGAGCTTCACTTGGCGCAGAAGTGCCCATTGACATGAGAGGCATGGCTGTACAATGAGCCCCACTGAAATAAAATTACCGTGTTCGAAGTTTGGTGTATCGATTTCACAGATAGATGGTCTAAGGGTGCATATGAATATGTGCAAGGGGCTTCCTCAAAGTAACATAGAAGATGGACCTTCACAGTTTCCGGCGTATGTTGATGTTCCAGACTTTATCAAACACAAAGGTGCCATAATCAATTCTCACAACTATGACAACAAATGTTTCAGGTGGTAAGTGTTGACCGAATTTGTTAAGCCATCGAATCTGCAGCATGTGAACAAGTGGTATGCTGAGGAGGAAGAAAAGTTTGATTTTAGCGGACTGGATTTTCCGACTTCTCTGCAGCAAGTAAGGGTCTTTAAGAACAACAACCCTGGTGTCTGTAAATGTGTACTCGCTGAATACTAGGGGGAAAATGGTTCCAACATATGTGACTAAGAACGAGAAAATTGAACATATCGATCTTCCGATGTCGAAGGACGAAACGAAGCATATTTCGCATTATTTTTACATAAAAAACTTTTCATGACTGGTTAACTTGCAGATTACTTCGCATGGGTACAAAATTCATGTCTGCAAGTATTATACCGATTACCCACGGAAATCAGGAATCACTGGGAACAGTGCTTTGCAATACACAAAACAAAATGTAAAATATAAATTTTCAATGTATGTGTGTTTTCTCATTTTCTGAATCACCAAATAAAAAAATTACTTTTAAAAACTTGCGTTTTATTTATTTTAAAAATCCCTCTGCTTAATATAAAACTTATTTAAAATAAAAATACATATCTTAAAAAATAAAACAAAAAAATGAGACATGACAGTTTAAGTACTTTGCATGGAATGGTCCTTGTCACCATTCGGTACAGGCCGATAGCAGACAGCATAATCGAGAAATTAATGTCACCTAGGTGTTGTAAACATAATCCAGTATGAAGGGCACCGACAGCACCGCCTATACTTTAAATACTTAAAAAAATATGACTGCCACCTTGTGGCTAAATTGACAGCTCGCATGGTGGCGATATCGACTATGTTAAAGTAAACATATGAAATTCAAGATGGCGGCCATCAGCAATAAAACACATGACAAACGAAAAAAAAAATGGCTGCATGTGACGGAATGAGCAAAGACGAGGGGAGTTTTGGAGAATGTGAAGAAGGGTGGGGGTTCGAATGAATACGAGTAATTTGGCAATTATATATATATTGGAAGGAGGACGTGCAGGGGGATCAGTCGTCTGCTGGACATGGTGCTGGGGCACCTCCGGAAATGTAAGTTTTTAAAATAATTTTTTTATAATTTTTAAATTAATCTTTAATAATTTGTTATTTTTTAAATGTTTTTATTATTGTTTGGTATTATTTCGGTTTTCAAGGTACCAGATCACCGGTGTCAATGTCAAAGGTCAAGTGCAATGTCACCGACATCCAACAGGTGGACAAGATGGCCACCGGGGGACTTTAATGATGGAGCATGAACAGCTCCGACGCTCTGCGCACCCCTCCCCCCTCCCGTTCATGCACCAAACTTCTCTATTTTCTACTACTTTCTGGGAAATACAGGAGTATAAATTTCCTTTGATTTTAATGATTTCACTTATATTCTTATTTTGGCCTGTGACTTCCTGCTGTCGGACCACATTATTTTTACTTTTTTTTACGTATAGGAGCGTTGTTTGCTAATCAGTGCCTTGTAACTTAGCACGCAGCAGCCTATCAGGGCCTTGCGCAACCAATCAGCGAACTGATACTCTCACATAATGAGAACCACCACGCTATTTCACTTCTGTATGCTTGCCTATTCTGTGGTCTTAATTTAACACCGAGATGATTTCCAAGTCGTACGGGTACCACTGTGATCTTAGAGGTCCCGTAGTCTGTGCACAACTATGTGAAGAGAAGCCAACCGTTTTCAATTTCATTTCAAGAGATAGAAATACTAATTAGAAACACATGAAGGGTTTTAAAAATAAGAAACTGAGCGATTAATTACTTGAGACGTGGATGTGAAACTACGTACTAAGAAAACCAAACGATATCAAACCCATGACCTCCAACGTATTTTATATGTTACCTCATGACAAAACAAAGCTCAGTGCCAGGTTCGACCAAAGGTGATCGAAGTGAATTTATTCCAGAAATTTCCAAACCACCCGCGTTGGATGTATGCACTGAAAATAAATAAATTCAACTTGCTATTACTGTAGATCTTAGAACATTTTTTTGGTAATGGTTACGAAATTATTTTTAGTGGCAGCAAAATTGTGAATGGTTTATTGCAAGTAGTTTTCTTGTAATAACTTGTATGGAATTTCATATAAAGAAAAAAATTACCTTCTAGCAACACAAAAAAAAGATTAATCTATACTGTTACGTTTTAAAATTGGCTGACCGTGCACATTTTTATCTTTGGTCGAAACTAGATATTCAAACCTCGGTCAACTTTTCACTATTTCAGTATCATTTGCGATATACCGTATGCGAAAATGACAATAATATCAAAACGATGTAAATATTTCCACATAATACGTGCGAGGCTGGGAGAAAATACGAGTAACAGAAGAGAGTTTTTAAATAATACTTCTGCGCCAACTTAAGATGTGTACAAAACTACAGCGAAACCGTGATTCTTCAAAGTTGAAAGACAATTAGGCCTCAACTTGTTCAGCAAGTATGATTCAATAATACATTACTATAGCAGCATCAGTTCTTTTTATTTCATTTTAAAAATTTTTACTCTAATGCACCATATAACCCAATAGTGTTCCCGGGAATTTTTTCTGCTGATACGATTATTTATAGCACGGACAATGTGGCTTTTGCTCACGTGTACATTACGGCTGGCTGGAATTCTAAAGGTGAGAGTAAGGAATAAGATTTTCTAACCCAGTTTCTCGTCTCCTTCAGAGGTACAAGAAATTATCTTGCTTTGTTCTGCACATAAATATTACAATGTTTTTTTGTAACTAAAAAGAGTTTTAGAAAATATAATGGAATGTTTCTTAGAGGACAAGTCTTTCTTTTTGTGTAATATCCCGGTGCAAAAAACATACCTAACACATTAATTTTTTTTAAAATAAGAGCTCTCAGCACATGGCACATTCTTTCCTTTTTACTTTTAGTCTTAGCCAATTACGAATTGTAATATTAGAGAAATTGCGATGAAATCGTTGCCATGCACATATTAGACCACAATTGAATTATTAAAACAATTTTTTTTTCGTTTAAAATGGAATACTCTGGATAGCTGAATAATTCCTGCAACTTAGAGTTTCTAAAACAGAATAATGATTATGCGAAAAATAAAATTATATGTTTGATCGATTTATAGTAATTTTATGTTATAATTAATTATATGATTTTCATTACTGTTAGTTCCTCTGAGCCACCGATTGTTAGTACATTTCAATAATTCCCCAGTAAGGAAATGATAAATGGTTTTATTTCCAGTGAAAACAATCTTGTTGATTTAAACGACCTCATTATAAAAAATAAAGTTCATCTAACAGAAAATGGTGTGAAAAACAATACAATACAATAGATCTTGACGCATTGCCTGGTAAACAACGATGATTATCGTTTATTCTACACGTATCAATATGTATGTGTAAACAAATTGTCTTTACCTATGACGCATTAATTACTTAAGTATACCNCTTAGAGGTCCCGTAGTCTGTGCACAACTATGTGAAGAGAAGCCAACCGTTTTCAATTTCATTTCAAGAGATAGAGATACTAATTAGAAACACATGAAGGGTTTTAAAAATAAGAAACTGAGCGATTAATTACTTGAGACGTGGATGTGAAACTACGTACTAAGAAAACCAAACGATATCAAACCCATGACCTCCAACGTATTTTATGTGTTACCTCATGACAAAACAAAGCTCAGTGCCAGGTTCGATCAAAGGTGATCGAAGTGAATTTATTCCAGAAATTTCCAAACCACCCGCGTTGGATGTATGCACTGAAAATAAATAAATTCAACTTGCTATTACTGTAGATCTTAGAACATTTTTTTGGTAATGGTTACGAAATTATTTTTAGTGGCAGCAAAATTGTGAATGGTTTATTGCAAGTAGTTTTCTTGTAATAACTTGTATGGAATTTCATATAAAGAAAAAAATTACCTTCTAGCAACACAAAAAAAAGATTAATCTATACTGTTACGTTTTAAAATTGGCTGACCGTGCACATTTTTATCTTTGGTCGAAACTAGATATTCAAACCTCGGTCAACTTTCACTATTTCGGTATCATTTGCGATATACCGTATGCGAAAATGACAATAATATCAAAACGATGTAAATATTTCCACATAATACGTACGAGGCTGGGAGAAAATACGAGTAACAGAAGAGAGTTTTTAAATAATACTTCTGCGCCAACTTAAGATGTGTACAAAACTACAGCGAAACCGTGATTCTTCAAAGTTGAAAGACAATTAGGCCTCAACTTGTTCAGCAAGTATGATTTAATAATACATAACTATAGCAGCATCAGTTCTTTTTATTTCATTTTAAAAATTTTTACTCTAATGCACCATATAACCCAATAGTGTTCCCGGGAATTTTTTCTGCTGATGCGATTATTTATAGCACGGACAATGTGGCTTTTGCTCACGTGTACATTACGGCTGGCTGGAATTCTAAAGGTGAGAGTAAGGAATAAGATTTTCTAACCCAGTTTCTCGTCTCCTTCAGAGGTACAAGAAATTATCTTGCTTTGTTCTGCACATAAATATTACAATGTTTTTTTGTAACTAAAAAGAGTTTTAGAAAATATAATGGAATGTTTCTTAGAGGACAAGTCTTTCTTTTTGTGTAATATCCCGGTGCAAAAAACATACCTAACACATTAATTTTTTTTTAAATAAGAGCTCTCAGCACATGGCACATTCTTTCCTTTTTACTTTTAGTCTTAGCCAATTACGAATTGTAATATTAGAGAAATTGCGATGAAATCGTTGCCATGCACATATTAGACCACAATTGAATTATTAAAACAATTTTTTTTTTCGTTTAAAATGGAATACTCTGGATAGCTGAATAATTCCTGCAACTTAGAGTTTCTAAAACAGAATAATGATTATGCGAAAAATAAAATTATATGTTTGATCGATTTACATTAATTTTATGTTATAATTAATTATATGATTTTCATTACTGTTAGTTCCTCTGAGCCACCGATTGTTAGTACATTTCAATAATTCCCCAGTAAGGAAATTATAAATGGTTTTATTTCCAGTGAAAACAATCTTGGTGATTTAAACGACCTCATTATCAAAAATAAAGTTCATCTAACAGAAAATGGTGTGAAAAACAATACAATACAATAGATCTTGACGCATTGCCTGGTAAACAACGATGATTATCGTTTATTCTACACGTATCAATATGTATGTGTAAACAAATTGTCTTTACCTATGACGCATTAATTACTTAAGTATACCTACTAGGTTAAAAGGTATTTAAAAGTATTGCTTTGTGTTTTCTCACTTCCTTAACAATTGCTTGCCTCGGGTCAATAAAACTAGCGGGATTTTTGAGATAGCTGTGGCGTATATAAATCCCACTGTACACTCCCTTACCCCCGCCTTCCCAACACGACCCCCTGCAGCAGTTTGAAGCCAAGCAATATCCATTGAGGAGATCTTCCAGTATAAGCAGAAGCCATTGCCGACCGACTCTGATGCTATTTTACAGTTCTAATAACGTCGGCAACGCGATCGTTGCAACCCCCTGCTGTTGCCCCCTCGCCGCTGTTCCACCACGCGCCTTCTGCTACCCCTGTCTCCTTCGCCGTCACGTGTCTCCTTTACATCCCCCCCGCCGCCAAACCAAGCACCCTTAAACCCTGCTGCAACCCCGGCTGCTGTGCGCGTTTTTTTATAGTATTTTTGTCTCCTGTTCTTTCCCCGCGCCAGACACCGCTTTACTGCCGACCATATTCCGTAATTTTCTTTCCTCAATTTCCTCCGACCCCTCTATGCCTAACACCGCCCCTTTATCGATCTGGCCCCTCTTTACTCTGGATTAAATTTTCTTTAAAAAATAAAACGCTGCTCTAGATTCCGTTAAAGTCGTGAGCAGTTATGCAGCAAAGAATAACGCTTAAGAGCTGGGGGAATCCTGTCTATTTTTTCTTCCATATATAAACAAAATTTGCGTAAATGTTCGGACACGCTCTTTATTTATGCTATGTACAATATAGCTTTTTTATTTTGTGTTTCGTTAAAACGAAAATGTTCTCAGAGGCTGATGCCCAAGATCTTAACATCAGAAATTAAGCGTACTGAGGCTAAAGACAAAGTCGTCAAACACCTTCGGTAAAGAATATTAGTCCCCATTTAATTATACTCTGTCACTGATAACACTAATCAAAATGTAACTCTTGCAATCATATTTACGATACCAGCAGAAAAGTGACGCAATTTCGCACGCAACGGTGGCTGAAGGTTGAACCCAGGGGAATAAGTTTGAAAAAGACTTATTATGCGATGAGGCGAACGAAATTATGTGACGTCACCATTTATAATTACATATTTTCTGCAACTGATTTACGAGTACAACAACGTGTTATGGTGATCAGAAACAACGTATCAAGTACACTAACATTAAACAAAATAAATACTGTCAAAGAAATCAACACTGCCAATTTGAGAAATAGTTAATGAAAGGCATGCAACGGCAAAGGATCCACTTCGGTTTGTTCAGCAACACTTTACTAAATGGTTGATTTTCTCAAAACCTACAGGACGAGGACATGGCCTTTGACATACGCACTATCTAAAATTATTGCAATTTCTCCAAGTAACCCAAAATAGGCGCTAAAATGACTACACAGTAAGAAGTAACATGTAACATTTTTTGAAATATAAAGTTAAATAAATACCTTTACAATGATTTCCCTTGGTAAACAAGGATTTTTACTATAATTTCGAAATGCAAAAAAAAACATTTTTAACAGTCCCGTTAGAAACTCATAGTTTTGCGTGAGCACATGCTATTCACGCTAAACATCCCCAATTATTATTTTGTGTTTTTATGATGCTGCTATGCTTAAAGGCTAATGAAGTGGCATAGGCAACATTTTGAACTAACAGTAAATATATACGCAACACACAACCGTGGCTTAGCTGTGTAGCGTGGTAAGTTCTCGGGAGACGGTACATCTGAAAGCGAGAGACACATCCCGTTAGAACCTGGAAGCTCGTGTTTTGAAGGAGCTTTGGCGGTATCATCCATAGGAAAACACCGTTTAGAATAAATATGCAGCTATTGAATGAACCCAGCTGTGGATCCACCGCGAAAGTAATGGGAGAGCCGGAGCGTCACAAGGGGAGGGGCTGATTTCATCCGCAATAGCTTTTTCTGTTGCCTTTGCTAACATTATTTATTTTAATAGTACACGGGCTCAATATTTTTTCTCTCGCGTTTGACGAACAGTGATAAGGGTGACAATACAACGCGTGCTAAGCGCCCCGCCCCGTCCGTCGCCCGTTTGCGCAAGGCTCACGAACCAGCGTGCAGTGTTTCCGTCGTAATGCTTTCCTGTGCAAACTAGATCCGTAACAGTGAAATTTCATTACACATTATGAAAGCCAACAAACGTAAATACAACTTTAGGCTTTTACTTTTCTGCTACCTCTTATCTAAACGGCTTTGTCAAATATTCAAAATTCAATTTTTCTTACAATTTTTACAATTTTTTTCATTTTGAATGCATTGTGGTAAAAACAAAGCCACCCGGGCTTAAATTATGAATGTTTAACTTTAAGGAGAAAAAAATGTATTCCTAGTAGTTTTATTTAGATGCTCTAATAAAGATGCACAGAAAATATGTCCAGACTACTAACTCTTAGCGTTACTTTTGTCGTGTGCTTTGTATTTTGATTCTTTAACATGAAGTATTTTAACTATGTCTTGACCTGTTAGCTGGCGTCACTGTGAATCAGAGCCCGATATATTTCTGGTCCGCGCGTGTTCATGAAACACAGCCCAGGTTCCGTACTCTTTACGACGCTAGCTTGTGCATATTCGTTGCGGCTTCTCTGCCAACATATCTTTATTATAGGTTTTTAAGTGAATAAATTATTATTTATACTTCGGTTTATGGGATTTCAGGATCTCTTTTCTAACGCTGGGTTGCAGGCGCGAAGATTGAAACAGAGCTTATTGTATATCAGTTAAATTCAAGTATTTTGTAGGATATTTTCATTCAACAGTTAAAACATTTCTTCATTTTGTGGAAATAAAAATAATTTCGCCTCTTTCATACACGAATTGCACGTTTCGTTTTATGTAGTGGCTAAAAGAATCATGAGTTGAAAACAAATAGAGAAGTTGAAATCTAAGATAGCGTTTTTCGTAGAAGAGATTTCTTATAAGTGACATTACAATTATCTGCAAACTGCTCGCAATAAATACGCNATTATCTGCAAACTGCTCGCAATAAATACGCCATAAAAAACTTATGTGCTAAACGTTACATTAGTTTTGATTTTAATAACATGAATGGAACTTGGAGTCACATTAAAGTTGGTTTTTCTCTCATAATATGGCCAGTGACCTACAAGACTACGATGTGACGATGCCTCGAGATAACTAACGGATACACACAGTCACGTTATTAAAAACTGATCTACATTTGTGTGCATATATGGCTTTGGTTAAGACTTGGCTGCATACGAAAGAATGGTCTGTGAAAAAAAAGGGGGGGTTTAGAGCCAGCGAATTATGGTGTATTATGTGATTGAAGGGAGGTCAGAATGTAAAACTACAGTTACTAAAATAAATATATTTGTTTACTCATTGCCGCTGACAGCGTGGGTTCTTATGTAGATACGACCAGTTCAGTGAATTGAAGATGGGCACATAAATGTCTTATTTGAGAAAACGCAAATAAGGTGTTCAACTTAAGAACTGTTTGTATCTGCCGATTATCAAACTCAAGAATATTTTCAAATTTTTTGGAAAATTAATTTTGTATTATTTAAATTTTCGAGACAGTAACTGTCTGAATTTACAGTAGNTATTTTCAAATTTTTTGGAAAATTAATTTTGTATTATTTAAATTTTCGAGACAGTAACTGTCTGAATTTACAGTACGGCAACTTAAACATTTCTATAAAGAATTAAATGAAATTAAAAAATGTATGAATTAAAAAATTTATTTTTTTCTAAGTAATTGTTACCTACATTGGCCTACAGCATGTTCTCAAATATGAGGAAAGGAATTAGGAAGGGGGTAGTACACCCCGAAACAACACACATTTCCCCATGTCCAAAAGTAGATAATTTCCCAGTTACAGATATCTTAATGCCGTACTGAATGTATACGTAACAGTCTTCCTGACACTATTCAGTTCTAGTTGCTGTAGCCATGTTCATGTACCAGTAGTGATACGTCACCCTTCAATAAGTGCTCAATATGTCCACCTTGTGCCTGAATGCACGCCTGAATACACCGCGTCGTTTTTGCCTGATACGTTGAAATAATCCAGGCCAGGAATCGCACGTATCTGCTCGTAAATGTGTTCCACTCTCTGGCGAAGCAATGCTATGTCCGTAACTGGAGTTGCACAAACAGTGGCCTTGAGATGCTCCCACGTGTAATAGTCCAGCGGATTGAAATCCGGAGTTTTAAGCACATGGCATTCGACGTGAGTCGGCTGTCAACAGTGCAATGGGAATGTTCATATCACCCATACCATTCCAGCTAATCACGTTAACAGGCACCCTTCGTAAGATATCGACTTTTAACCAACACGTGTGGTACAATGTTGGAATGTCCGTAACTTGGAAATTATCGAATTTAGGACATATGCTGACAAGGACACCTGAGGGGTTCGTGATGANTGGAAATTATCGAATTTAGGACATATGCTGACAAGGACACCTGAGGGGTTCGTGATGAATGGACGTCATAATGAAAATAAAAGAACTAAATTTGATTTTTAATTTATTCACATGGCTATTATTATAGCATTAAATTATCCATCCCCACAAATAGTATTTTTTGTTTTTCAGGGAGCACAATATTTTATGTCTATTTCAACTCTAATTAACGTCCTTCTTAATAGCTCCATTTGGTTACAGTCAATAATTTTATTCTCATGATTAACACGTTTTCAGTCTATCTGTAGCCATTATTTGTTATGTCTTTGACTCAAATACCCAGTCCCATAGCCCAGTCTGCCAGTCGCACTATTCGCTGCGCCGATGCTCGTAGTAGCAGATTTTCTTCCCGCTGGTCACTTATCTCGCCGCGCGCTTCTCTTCTCGCTCGTCGTTCTTCTCTCGATGCTGCAACCACCCATCCATTTAACAACTGCATCAACAACTCCGGACCCGTAGGCTCAACGCACTATTTATACTCTGCTGACCATGACCCGGAAAGTTCGCCGCGCCCCGATTCTAGCGGAGAGCAACGAAGTGAGTATTCCAGAGCATTATTCAGATGTCTCAAAAGACATCCGGTACTTAAGGTCGCGAGCGACACGTGCCCTGAAAGGCATAACAGGCACGATTTGAAAACATTTCTTTGTGAAATGCCGCTGCGTCCCCAGTTGCAACTGATAGCGCGCGCGTCAACAAATCATCTAACTACTGTCCTTCACTTCCATTCACTCGCATGTGACCAAGCAGCTAGCGTGTAACAATATAATCATTGGGATAATTTTTTTTTTTTTAGGTGTACTATCCACTTCCAGATTACTTCCAACATATTTTGGAACATTTTCTCTCTCTATCTCTCTCTCTATGTATATATAAACCAGAATCCACTTAGAAGAATTATATTTTTGTATAAGTAACTATTTGGAATTTTCGATGTGGAAGTAAAAGTCAACTTTATAGTCGATGGAAAATGTATTCAAAGTGGCTACCACCCTAGAAAGACGATAGAAAACTATCAGCAACTAAATTTGAGATGGTGGTCATTAAACTAGAATAACCTACCCACGGGAGGAAGGAAATACATTTACGAGTTTCTCTGTACGGTCGCCACTCGAGAAATCAACCCGGTTAAAAATATTAATTTGAAATGGCCCCTTCAAAACGGAATGACAGAGGAGCAGCGGCAAATTTGTATTCTGTGGATTAGAACATAGCTTCTTGTACGTGATCATTGAATTTAAAATAAAACGTCAATGAAAGAGTTCGTGCCGATCAAGGTTTGTGTTTAACGTAAAAATTATGTTTCTGTTTTCTGACAAAACGAAATAAATAATTAATTCAATTAGCCGGAGAGCTAAGTGCCCCAAACGGTAAATGGACTAAAAACACTGAACGGAGGATATATAATTTTGTGTTCTGGATGTAATTTGGTGTCATTACGCAACAAAGTATAACTTACAAAACTTCAGCTGAAGTTAAATTTCAGTTGCAGACTACCTACAAATATAATTTGCATTCATTAAACAAAAAAACTTATGTGGTCGACGTAACTTGGAACGCTTTTGCATTATTCCTCCCGCAATACTATGTCCCCGTTCTTGAAGCAAATTTTCTTTCTGTATTTCTTTCTCACTTCTCCTGAAATGTGTAATTACGCTCCCTTGTTGAAACGCAATAAACGCATATTCCTCATATCTTCCATGTCATTCTATCAAGTATACTGTGTTATACATTTTCTATGCACTAATACATAAATTTTGTGGAATGTGAGTATTAATTTTTGACGAGAACCGAAATTAATATTTCTTAAGTGGTACTTCTTTTTCGCTAGCCGAAATTTATAATGTCATTAAATTTTTAACTTTCCTTATCTAAAAAACATTAAAATCTACACAAAAATTTCTAGACTAAACCGAGTACTGTCCGAGGGTATGGTTAAAGATTCCTGGAAAAGGTGTTAACGGTTATTTGTAGGTAAGTACAATCATACAAATATAAAATACGTTTAATTAGAGGCTTGTTGCAAGCTTCTAGATGTGGAAGTTGCACTTTCACAGAATTTTTAAGAATACACAGATAACAAATCATGGCAGTTTTTTTTCCCCAACTACAGTCAATGACAGACAATTCACCTAACTTTGGTTTTCATTTATTATAATTATATCTTTTAAGTATTAAATTTTATTTAATATGTCATAAATCCCGAATATATATGACGATAAAAAACTAACGTATGGTACAAATAGTTATTAAGATGAAAGCAGGACACACTTCTACTGTGTATATCTCTGATAAATAAATTCTTTATGCAGGCTATGTAGATACATTCTCTAATACCCGTATGTATTCTGTCGCTTATAGTTTTTTAGTATAAACTTATTATAATATTATATATAATATAATTTATATATGTTTACTTTTATTACTTGTTTAACGACATTCATAACTTTTTAAGTATCGCGAATGATTTAACATATTTTCTACCAATTTCAAAAATTATATAGCTTTTATTATTCAAGTTTTGGAGGGGTTTTCAAGAAAGCTAATAACTTTGTACTGACTATTAAGTATATAAAAACTTTTAAAGGAGGCGATCATTACCATTCTCAAAAATTATGTTATGGATAGAACACATGTTACAAATAGAACTAATTTTAAGTAAAAATATGAAATGAAATTACGGCAAGAAATTCGAGAAGACAATCTATTCATGTTGAGGTATTCAATTTCGATACAACACTTAGAAGCCATGTCCCGGTTAACTGATGGATAATTGACTATCTGGTACCTAATTCTGACGAACAACATACCTGCTACTAGCCTGGCAAGTATTTTCAGGATTGATTTAATGAAATCATTTTGTCGTTGTGAGAAACTCTACTTCAAAACAAATGATTTAATTGTGGTTATATATAAATATACATACATATATATATACACTCACATACACTTTTTCGGTATTCTCATAAAACCATTAAATTAAAATTTTGTTTGTAATTTTGCAATAACCAGACTGCAAAACAAGGAATGTGCACATTCGCTGTACAATGACGACTGTTATCGACTAAATCTCGAGTGGACCAAAATTTAAATTTCAATAGCAATGGTAATAATTGTAATAAAAAACCAATTTGATTCCAAAGTACCATGTTCTCATTGTGTACGCTATAAATTCACCTATTTAAATTTTCTTTAAAATCCTTGATAGTTGTCATATAAAATTTAAATGTAAATGCCTCATCATTTCAGAAGAAAATAATATTACAAAGGCCGTCTAAAAATTTTAAAGAGAAGTCCCTTATTTTTGGTTTGACGGCCTTATTCCTGTAATGTTCTGTTCTATAACAGGAAAACCATTTAATTGATATAACTCGATATGGTTGCGCTGAAGTACCTACTATGTGCAGTAAATTCACTAAAAAGTTATTTGATCATCCTTCATNGTTTGATCATCCTTTATTTTGGAAGAACTGCCGTAAACTTTCACCATATCTCAGGATTTAGTCGACCAAATACTATAAATTTTTGTGGAATACCCCTCTCGGTCACACATTTTATTTAACACATACTAACCTACTTTCTATGTCTTTGGGTATATTGTCAAAATTAATTGCATATGCATAGAGGAAAGTACACTAAGTACTTATTTCGGTAGTTACTTGCTAAATCTAAGTTTACGTTAATTTAGAACAGACACCACCTCCGTTCATTTCTGATTAGCATACCGCTAATAAACAGTGCCATTTATTAAGCAACAATGAGAAAAAAAACTACATGATTAATATTAAATGTTTATTGTGTTTTCATATTTCCGGAAAGTTAAGCGTAATTTAAAGAAGTCCATATTTTAATAGGAAAGTGAAGAGGGCTATGTAATTAAATACGTCTGATGAGCCGTAACTGGTTAATCAAAATACAAGCAAGGAATACTGTTGCTCTTTGGATAAAATAAGTTATAGACGAAGAGATGCTGGTGCCAAGCCCGACAGACAAACATACTTCTTATTCGAAGCCAACCTGGAGAATGGAAAATATCATTAAATCTAAGTCATTCATTCTTCAAATTTGTATTTCTTTAATCATTGAATAGTGCCTAGATTATTAGTTGCAATTGCGCAAAAGGAAATATACAGGAACTGAAGGAAAAAAAAAAACTCACGGACAATTGAAAGCTAGTAAAACACAAACGTACAATAAACTGATAGTCAAAGCAATTTTCTCCTAGAAAAAAATTTTCTAAAATCCACATGCAACGCTTCTGAAAAGAACGCCAATGAAAAGTTTTCCAGTCGAGTGTGCGTCCCCAGAANTTTCTAAAATCCACATGCAACGCTTCTGAAAAGAACGCCAATGAAAAGTTTTCCAGTCGAGTGTGCGTCCCCAGAAAAACAAAAAGGACGCGTATTTACATTTGATGTAGCTCGGAGGGCTAGAAGGTAGAGAGGGTGGCTGGGATATTAAAGATATAAATCCTTATCTAAACACTCCCTTCCCTGCATACTGGCCTTTGGACTACATAGTACCTACAACCAACAGTTAACCCAGCTTCCGCACGCCCAGCTAGGAGCTGGCAATCTCAACTTCCTTAACCGGTGATCTTGGGATCATGTGGGTTTATTCGTCTCTTATTGGACTTCAGCTCTAAAATGGGAGTGCAGATTTAATGATGTCCCTAGAAGCTAACTTGAAATAAAATTGGACCANATTGGACTTCAGCTCTAAAATGGGAGTGCAGATTTAATGATGTCCCTAGAAGCTAACTTGAAATAAAATTGGACCGAGATACTCCAAAACTGTTTGGATAACTGTATATTTTTAACGCTACCAATAAATTTAAACAGTCCCTTTTAAAACTACTTAAGAATAACATCAACAAATACTTCAGCGCAATGCGTAGAACTGTGGGAAAAAAGTTTGTGCTTGACAAATTAAAGGTTTTCTGTTTTAACTTAAGTTCAGAGTGGGAAATAAACAAACTATAATAAAGTAAATTAATTTAAACAAAAGTAAGTAATCTATTCAGGGTGTACGTGAACTACGATAGTTCAGTTGGATGGCTTTTATTTACATTTTGAGCGAAATTATTTTGCGGTGTAGAAAACGTTAAACTATATTACTGGTCTCCAAAATGATTCACGTAAATATAACTTTAAGACACAGACACGCAACACTAGTCCTTTTACACGAATATTCTACGCCATAACGATCCAAAAGTTATTGAAGCCCCTACAGTAAAGGTTTATACACCGCTTGATCTGAGGAAGGATGGAATTTATTGTCGCCTACAGCGTGCCTTCATTTGATAACCACGAATAACTTGGATTGTATTCATAGATTTTCCCGTAACATGTTATATTGAATTATTTTTAGTTAACGCGTGATATATTTTTAAATACGACTTCAATGAAAGAAAGAAACAATCCCTCTTTCATCAAAGGAACTTTCTTTCCCAGAAGTACAGGTAAAGTAAGTGCCGTAAATTTACGCATAGTAAACGCTCCGAAAAAGGAGTAAAAATTCTAAAGCGTGTTAAAATAAATGTTTGAGATTTCTGGCTAAAATTATTGCTAAATATCTGTGAATTATTACAAGAAATGAACTCTCAACTTGCAGTTTTGGCTGTGTTGTGAAAGTTGGGATCCGATGTTTAATGGTTTCCATACCATTTTTTTTTGTTTGTGCTTCCGGCATCTCAGAACAGACGTATTTAACAAATAACACATAAATTTATAGTTTTCTTGTGACATGCGCAGATGTATCCTACGAAAAATATAAAAAAAGAGAAATAATGGTAGTAATATTTACACATTACTTTCGTACACGTCAACAAAACAAACTACTTCAGAGATATTTATTATTATGGAGTCTAAAAACACTTTTATAACATCTTTCTATGTCCTCATTTTATGGTCAGGGGCTAAATCAGAATGTGTAGGAAGGGAAGGAAGGAAATTTTACACACTACACGATTCTGAACTTACCAGCATATAAAATATATAACCATGATTTATTCGGAATTCTAAACTGAAATTCTTGCGCATCAACAAATTCGGTCACAAATGTTGCCTTTTTAAAGTCACATTTTTGTTTAAAGTATATGAAACCTTTGCACTCTGGTATGAAAGTCCCATACAATAATACGTCGTGACTATACATTACTTAGTCGAAGACAGGAATAAAATCATCAGTCCGAATTTAAAACAACATCTGCTTAACATCACGATAGGTAGTAGGATTTGCATGATTTATTATTTCGTGAACTTACTTCAATGCCGTTAATTTCTTATTTGCGTTTATTGCGTATATTCGTAACACGCGTAAAAAAACGTTTTTGGACCATGTGTGTTTACCAATTAACACTGCAAAACTCTAAAAACATGAATCTCACACCTACAAGGTTTTTGCTGTAAGGTAAGTAAAACTAAAAGAAACAGTGTAAACAATTCCAATGGCTATAAAAAAAACCTTTATAATACTTAGAGAATACATAGTTTTTATTATTGTACTGCCAACGATGTTGTGGGTATGGCAGTTACTTATTTTATATATATATATAGTTACAAGCACGAATATTTCTTCACTGATTAGTGTCAAAATTACTTAAATGACACTGAATCAGCTATAAAAACGAAACCTGGAATTGCGTAAAGAAATTATGATTGTGTTGACCTACTTAGAAGAACTGTTGCTCAAATAAGTGGCACCTACGAACCTACGTCATGCCTTAGAAACAACTTTTGGATGATATCAACCGTATATTTAAATATGCGTAAATTGCCGTGTTTTAAAAACATATTTTATTCAAACACAAAGGAAATTTTCTAAATTTGAATAGTTGTTCTGCTTCTGATTCTTGTAAAAAAATTTTGATAATATCAATTTCATTTATAAGTACTAACTCTGTCTGTAACACAGACGTAAAATATTTCTATAATTTCACGTTCTCCCGTTACACGATCATATTATATTTTTTTATTATATAAATATATTTACATATTTGAATAAGGAGAAGCAATAATTTGGATCAACCCAATTACAAATTCGGGTGAGGTTCTAAACGCGTTTTGCTAATTGAGTAGTATTTATAGTTATTGGCATAATTTCAGTTAGATGTATGTACCAAATATCTCAGAAATTGTCAGTCAGAAAACCCGACCTACAGGTACTGTTCGAGATATTTTGTAGTGGTGTAGGAACGCACCTGTTGGAAATACGGAGACGTTCCGTATTTTGTATCAGATCCGTTTTATATTACTATAGAGTGCATTTCCGTGCATTAACTGCATATTTCCGTAAGAAGTTCCGTGAGTATATATAAATTTTAAACAGTGTAGTTCGCAAAGGCTACCTTTTTCAATAATCATACAATGAGCCTTCAGAGCAAAGCTGAAGTGAGACTTGTTCAATGTTCCTTATCTGTTCACTTTAGTGATGTCTGCTCATAGCTCACTCCTCCAGCTAATTAGCCAAGTGGCAAGAAATAACTATTAAATTTCCTTTCCTCCGTGCACCTCTTCGGCGGCAAAGAACACCACCTTTCCTTAAATATGACGGTTTACAAATAGCCTCCTTGAGTTTCAACTCTCCGAAGAGGGAACGGTGCAGTATTCACGAAGCTATATGCGCATTCATCAATCTAATAGTTTACAGAAAGAACACGGACGTCTGCTTTAATTATTATTGTTTCCTTCTTGCGGGCTTCACTTTATAGTTAAAACAATTATAATTACACAAATTAAGAGTAAAATATTTGATGTAAAACCATTATTTCCAGCATGTATACAAGCTATAGACACAAACAATACCACTAATTATTTTCCTATATCGAGTAAGTAGTTACATTCCGTGAAAAGTAAGTAATAATATTTTTGTGGTTATTTTTTATGAAAAAAGCAAAGAAAGCAAGCATGTTCTGTGAATAATAAATAAAAAAGAGAACTTTTTGTGGAACAAAAACGGGTTCTTGTCTTTTAGATTTTCTGTTAAGTACTGCTGTCTTACTAATGTACAAAATATTAAATTGATATTTTATTTTCATGAATGGACAACTTATAATGCAATACTTGTATATCTATGTTGGCTGCCGAAGCTGTGTATCTTAAAAAATGTTAATGCTGTATTTGAGGTTACAAGATAACGTAATTATTGCAGTGTATTAAAATATAGTAATTCACCGTTTTATACGATAGTGAATCATCATATGGTGTAATCATATGGTGTAAGCCAGTCATCATATGGTGTAAGCCAAGTGTACTTAAGTTTAATTATTCAGCAAAAAGAAAACTGCGTAAACTATGTTTCTAGCGTTACCGCTTCGTGATCTGGGTTTAAGGCTCCCGCCTACCTGGCGCTTGAACTGCGTTGCAAAGTGTTTGAAATACTCGTTTTTCTACGAAACTAGTAAACCTGCGTCCAATATGTTGGCCTACGAAATGAACACACACATCAGACGACAGCTGTCGAGTGCTTTCAAGACGTCACGCACATTAGAAACACCATTTCAGAGCACTCTAAACTTGCCAAAACCGTAATTTTTTTCAGGGGCTGTATCTCAAAATATACATCTAAGATGCATACAGAACTACCCTAGGGCTCGGCATTGAACCTTCCTGCAGACGTTTCACTAATAAACTGATGGGGTCACCGTTGAAAGTCCCATGGGTACACGCAGTGCGACTGTAACGCTGCACGCCAGGTCAGAGCCTTGCGCTTAGCGGCCTCAAAAGCGGAAAGAAGCGCTAGGTAGACGGGAGCCTTAAATTACTCCACAACAGCTGCAAACACCACTTGGAAGTACGAACAATTATTGTCGTGAAGTAAACACCGGAAGTGAAATGGCCACTTGCAGGAGCGAGAACTAAACAGAAGAGAAGTTGTTTTAATGAAATTATTTGACTGTTTGAATAATATTAAGTGTGCAAAATCTTGCTAGCAACATTCTCTCCAATCATTATTTAGGTTTTGTCTAACGAACACGTGGTCATAATCTACGTATGTGTGTGTCAACTGTACATTGTTTTACTCAACAGACACACAGAGTTAAAGATTTTTTTATGTAAATAATTATTTTCAAATTTTTACACTTGCTACTTTATGATATACTTTACAGATAACTTTACAATTTCCGCTCGATATTTTCGTTGATGTGGTATGCGTTAAATGAAGAAAATTAAGGTAGGCTATCATGATTCTAATGTACCTATTGTTCAATAACATGAGAAACCCTACTAAATGGGCATCAAATTTTCTTGTCTTGCTGCACTCCTTCGGTGCAAACTGACGCCTACAAGAACTCGTTTCTCAATACCAAAAAAGTGTAAATGTCAGTACAGACTGTTGACGGTAAAGTAACACTTTTAATATCAACTTTCGACAAAAAAAATCACTGCCCCTTAACTGCACATATATAGCTACCGTACATATAGGCACGCATGCTCCCAGTTAAGTTGGCAGCGGATTAACTAAAATACAAGTTGACGCCACTGTCACCTGTGTTATACAGAATGGTGGCTAGTAGGGTAATGAGTTACTGTACTTTGGTGCAGACTAAGGGTACATGTAGTTGTTGCATAAGGGGTGAAAATACTCTTATTCTCAGTTTTTTAACACACAAGTCTTTTATTTGACAAAANTCTCAATACCAAAAAAGTGTAAATGTCAGTACAGACTGTTGACGGTAAAGTAACACTTTTAATATCAACTTTCGACAAAAAAAATCACTGCCCCTTAACTGCACATATATAGCTACCGTACATATAGGCACGCATGCTCCCAGTTAAGTTGGCAGCGGATTAACTAAAATACAAGTTGACGCTACTGTCACCTGTGTTATACAGAATGGTGGCTAGTAGGGTAATGAGTTACTGTACTTTGGTGCAGACTAAGGGTGCATGTAGTTGTTGCATAAGGGGTGAAAATACTCTTATTCTCAGTTTTTTAACACACAAGTCTTTTATTTGACAAAANGGAATACTATGCGTCGGGGGGAAAGTTGCTTGAATGGTGACGTTTTTACTTAACTGTGACTGCGGCTTTTGGTAGGTTGTCTTCGTTGGTTGGTGTAGCTGGGTCAGATCGGCGTCCCTTCTCGGAAGTCCGGGGTTGGTTTACCGGAACATGTGGTGTCTCTACGATACCGGCTGGCTGTTCACGTCGGAAACCTTAGCGCGTCTCCTCTCCTGCGTCGACGTCCGCCACGATCTGGCTCGCGCTTCCGACTTCTCCGACTCCCGTCTCGGCTGATGAACAACTAACTTCCGTTTCGGCTGCGCTCGTGATTTAACTCGTTCTTCGCTATATTGAAGCTATCTTTGTCAGCAATTTCTCGCGAGAGAATTGGGGAGTTGCCCTGTGTAACTCGGGCGTTTTTTATGGCCGATTTTGTGTCTTTTCAGTGTATTATACGCTCCAACCAGGGTGGAGGAAGGGTGAGGGTCTGTCGTGGGGATTCCTACGGTACTAATTTCCAAGCTGTGGTCTACACAATTCAGGTCGGGGGCACCCCCTGTTTCCTTCGTCGTGAGCGCCTATCTGCATATTTCTCATGCGTGGCTGAAGGTTCTTCCCCGAGCCATTAGCCTCGGGGCATTCATGTCTCTCATTCTTATTAAAATGTTTTAGTCGTTTCTCTTGGAAACGTCATGGACGTAACAGAATGTATCAGTCCAGGACAACTGAATTTCTTAATCCTATTCCTGATACCAAGGAAGTAGCTCTTTTAGATTCTATCGACATAATTTACTGTACTACAACGTACTTTGTAGCTAGAAATGTGTATTCATAATAATAGTGTGCTCTGCTCAGCGATGTGTTACGAGTGTCAAGGAACTAACTACCAGTGAGAACACCATTATCAACTTGTCGCATTTTAAGAAATCTAAATAAGATTTCTACAGACAATACTAAAGAGAAACTCTTAAATATTGATGTAAACAATCCTTTATATTCGCTAAAACATTATGTTATTTGCGTGTCACAATAAAAACAAAATAATAATGACTTATTCTCATGTTACCCTTTATTTAAAGTCACTCAAAAAGTAAAAAAGCCTAACACAAATATTGTTTCTTGAGAATATAATTTAACTATATTTTTATTTTCTGCGAATATTCAGAAAATACAGTTTACACCATTAACCAAGCTGGTGGCTTACAAAAAGCTTGGATACTTGATGGCATTTGATTTTACTGTAACTAAGCCTTAATAAAAACTTGTAATGTTTACCTAACATTCCACGACTGCTGATTACAACCTATTTTTCATACTCAATTTTCAAGCTGATTGGAGGCTGATGCCTGTTATTTGCCTACTTTATGAAATATGCTGGTCCAAGTGTTGCTGATACTGGCGTAGAAATACGCTGCTACAGTCTGGCTACACTTGCCTGCTCAAGATTTGCTGTAAACTGTTTTCTTCCTGTAAAGAAACTCATCAATGTCACAAGATGTCGTGACTAAGAAAAATATTATTCAAGTGTAATTTGAAGGTACATTCCAGCAATACAAAAATTTAATAACTAAAATATGTTGTATTCAAATCTGAAGAATTATAAATGTGCAAATTATTCACAACAATATGATCATATATTTAATACTTTTTGCTGAAACAAATTAACAAATACATTAATCTTTATTGGCTGATAATTATTTTAAAAAACAATTTATTACCGTCATATCTTTAGAACACAATTATTTTTACGAATTCATATTGATTAAAGTGTTAAGCGGGTTTTCAGACTCAGACATCTGTGCGTTTTAAAAATAATTTATGGAAAGTTTAGAAATGAGAGTGTGCGTAGTAACATGTATTAATGTATTTTTTACATATCTGTGCCATTACCAAACCATGTCACTCAGCGGTTAGTGCGCTTGAATGGCGGGACTGTAACGTACGCCCTGGATTCAATTCCAGTCGTATCGGGGATTATTTTCAGGGAAAGAAAATTCCTTCCTCTGGTCGAATATTGTGTGTAGTACGGTCCCTGCAGCTTCATTTTGCGGAAGGGAACGAAATATAGAAGAGTATCATTCTGCTTTTGGCTGTTTTATTATCTAAGATTTCCAACGAGGAATTTTTTTATTCCACATAATGAATGTAATACTTCCACGCGGCTCTCCTTTCCTTGCAGCCTGTACAAAAGATCACCTGCGTGAAAAGACTCTTGGGTGTACACGCAGAATTTGCGAAATCACTCAGGGCGTGATGGACCTAGTCGAAATGCCCTGGCTCGGAGACCGATATAATACGAAATTACCACCTCCTGCAGGCATATTGTGCACAACCATGAGACACACGACCCACCACAATACACACAAAGGACTTACTACAAATGTACAACCAGCTGAATGCCGTGATTGTTTCTTTGATGAAGGAATAACTGCGTGTTAAGATTGTTTTTTTAAACAAAGTTTTATTTTGTCGCAACCAAATTTATCGTTTGTATAGAGGTAACCAAATGTTTTGTTGATGAAGCCAAATAATTTTTTGGTTTTTTTTTGGTTGCACCAAACTGTAACACTTGGTTGGCGCAACAAAAGATTTTTTTGCCTCTAAGTACATTAAAAAGTATTGGTTTATTATGAAGAAAAATTTTTATCCTGGGTACTATAGGAACATTTTTTTTTTGCGCCTAAGCTCTACAACCTAGCAACCTCAGATTAACTAAATGCTGTTGATGTGGGAATGTTTTTTAATACATACCATCTAAATACTGGACAACGCAAGTAAATATTTCAAGTTTTACATCTTTACATTTTAGTTTCATGTTGACCTTATTTTAATAGGAAATTTATACATTTGACATCTTGCATTACAAACAATGTCACTGCCTTAATTGTCACAATAAATGCAAACAAACTCTCGCGCTGTATTTTCGAACGAAGGCAATGTTTGTCCCTATCCAAACAAGTATTTTGCTGGTTGGAACACACCTTACTCTTTGTGTGTGATAAGAAATCTGGCTTCACGCCACATACGGAAAATTGTCCTTATTGGTTCGATAAGCGACTGGAAACTTCTCTGTGTACTGATTGATTAGTGGCAATTGCTGTACTGCTGCCATATTTAATCAATTTCCTGTATAATGGGGATGACGAATGTGACGCACATGCCAGTATTGCTTCTCTAATATTGAGCGATTCTGTGATGTAAGCATGAAAATATTAATGGAAATATTAACAGTTGAAAGAATGTGTGTTTTGTAATACATATCAAATAAATATGTATAAATATATATTTTTTTATTTCTACAAAATTTTAACAAATTTTACTGTGGCGAAAATTTTATTTTGCAATGTTCGCAGTAAATTTTATTTACTATCTTGAAATCGCTTCTACATAAAAACTGCCAGATTCAGTTCAGTGTTCACACGCGAATGTTTTAAATTTTACCCACTCGTGAAAATAAGAATCAACCTGATATCTGTANCGCTGTATTTTCGAACGAAGGCAATGTTTGTCCCTATCCAAACAAGTATTTTGCTGGTTGGAACACACCTTACTCGTTGTGTGGGATAAGAAATCTGGCTTCACGCCACATAAGGAAAATTGTCCTTATTGGTTCGATAAGCGACTGGAAACTTCTCTGTGTACTGATTGATTAGTGGCAATTGTTGTACTGCTGCCATATTTAATCAATTTCCTGTATAATGGGGATGACGAATGTGACGCACATGCCAGTATTGCTTCTCTAATATTGAGCGATTCTGTGATGTAAGCATGAAAATATTAATGGAAATATTAACAGTTGAAAGAATGTGTGTTTTGTAATGCATATAAAATAAATATGAATAAATATATATTTTTTTATTTCTACAAAATTTTAACAAATTTTACTGTGGCGAAAATTTTATTTTGCAATGTTCGCAGTAAATTTTATTTACTATCTTGAAATCGCTTCTACATAAAAACTTCCATATTCAGTTCAGTGTTCACACGCGAATGTTTTAAATTTTACCCACTCGTGAAAATAAGAATCAACCTGATATCTGTACTGGTTTTATAAAACTGAACCCGTATAAACGATGAATAATTTCAGTGTTATTTCATTCATAGAACATATCACGGAATGTGCCACCTACAGATTTTACCTGCTGCATTGCCTACGGTATTGTATGCCTTTCAGCATATTCATTAATTATTGCAAACCATGCAATGGTCATTGCTGTCATCGGAAGCAATATATTTTTCTTCTGTAAAATTTTCAACGCGATAAATATCTAATTATATGAATCATCCCATATTAATTTTTTTGATAACTGATGTGGCTTCTGAGTGCGTTCATAACATTATCAGGTAGAAACAAAAGTTCAGATCACTGGATCTCTCACATGTTTGCAATCGAGGTATGTTATTTGTACAATCGAGTTTTTGAAACTACCTTGTCCTGTAGGTTACGTTTGACTTGTAATCTCTTTGAGATAATTCCAAATGGATTATTTCATCTCGACGACTGATATGGATGAGCCTTGCATTATATTTTGTACACCCTTCACATTCGCGCCGAAGCTTCTTGCGTAATGCTGTAGAATCCTCTGTCTTATTTTTTTACTTCTGAATTTTGAGTTCAGTTAACTTGCTCGACAATAACTTGTAGCGTATCTATTGTAAGACAATCCACTCTAAGACCTTTGTCTGTTTTATGTTGTCACCTATTAATTGAACAGTTTTGACATGTCACTAATGTATTAAACTTTCTTGTTTTTCAGTTAGTATGATTAAAAAATTAAAATATTCACTAAATTCTGACTCTTTATAAAAAAGTATCATTTTTTATACTTTCCCTTTAATTAAAGTATTAAAATAGAATTCTCTGAAAGTAACATTTGCATGAGGATGTACGTATAGTTTTCTCAGTCATTGCAAAGTTGCAGTAGTACTATCACAAACTTTGATTCTGCTTCTGGCACTATGTATTATTACAGAAAAATCAGGCGGCTTTCTAACTTTCCATATTAGTCAGTAGCTTTGACTTAATTAAACGACTTCTTGCATCCTATCCCGCAGAACACAATAGACGAACAAGGCATTATGTTACTCTTATGCGTCGATTTAACAATGCAGCCTTCCATCATGGCCAAGCACAGGCCATACAAAAGTATGAATTCAGCTGAACAAATGCCCACGTTGTTCGCGGCAGCTTGTCGCGTTATCTGCACGTGTACGACTGCACACTGTTTTATTGCTTACGCAGTTAACAAAAATGCCTTCGTCTTAAAGAGCTCTTAAGGGCTCTACCTACCAAGCCTCCAGCCACGTACTTTGAATGGGGATTTTAAAGATAAATGTTTTAAACAAAAAAATAATAATTCTACTCTACTTTTTTTTTGCCAAATATGAAAAAAAACATAAAAATTGGTACGATGTTTTAACGTGCCAGTATTCGTTAAGAAATGTCACGTAGAATACATACTTTTTTGTTTGAAACAATACTTTTTTGTATGCCTGCATTGAGAAGTAATTTCTCTAACCTTGATTCCCCATTTGAACTCCGTGGCTGCAGGCTTGGCCGGCAGCGATCGTATTATTCGTTTAAATTTTGCACTCTCGGAACAATGACCACATGACGCTGTTATCGTAGCCCCATCTCCACAAAGGAGCTACGATGACTAACAACGTATGGCTTAAATGGCGCAGTACTGCAGGTCAGACTGCTCGCCTCCCACAAAGGCGATCCAGGTTTCGATTCCCAGCAGGATAACCCGGATTTTCGCATTTGGGAAACGTGGCCGGCGGGCTTTCTAGGGGCACTCCCGTTTCCCTCCGCATTTGCATTCCGCAGATGCTAAATTTTTAACTTGATTTCAACTTCACTGGCGTTCATAACCTCGCAGATAAGCGAAACCGCAGAGTGAATATGGGGTAGAGCGATCACACTGGCTACGAAGAACTAGTCTCGCGTGTTCCAACATTGCACTGCTTTTCTGTCAAAACGACTATCATAATCGACGTGGATAGGATTTGAGGTTAAAACACTTATTATGTTAACAAACGCTTTGCGATTCCTCTAACCAAGTTTTAATGGAATTAGTTTGTAATAATACAGTTAAAAGAATTTTATACATATAAAGGACTTGTCTTTTGACAATTATGATATACACAAATACGTTCATCAGTGTTAACAGGGCCACTGTGGTGTTGTGGTTAGACTACTCGCCACCCACTTAGGCGAATCGGGTTCGATTCCCGTCGGGGTCGCTCCCGGATTTTCGCATGTGGGAATCGTGCCAGACGATGCCGCTAATCGGTGGTTTTTCTCGGGGATCTCCCATTTCTACCACACTTTCATTCCGGCGCTGCTCCAAACTCACCTCACTTCACCCTCATCGGCTCTCAAGACCTCGAAGTAAAGAGCCGCTCAGATCCCTTCAGTCACTGTTGACCATGTGACGTTGATAGTTGTGCTGTTTTGGGGTAGGTCAATGTAGGGTGCATGCGCACTTGGCGAATAATCGGTTAACCTCTTCTTGGGTATATGGACCAAACTACTTGAACTGCAGTTTAAACAGCTTCTTGGATGAGGATACATGATGTGATACCTTTCCCGACTCCTCGCTTAAGGAGTGTCCGACATGCAACTCTGACGACGTAACCCCAATCATTCAGCTGCGAGACCAGAGAGTAACTAAAGTGCACAGAGACGAAATGTCTTAGAGGTTCCTTTAATGTGGGCATACGCTTTCTCTGGTTGGCTGCACGGGGCTCTGGGAACGCGTTTTGTGCCTTGGCTGGCTACAGCAAGCTGCGACAGTCTCCCTAATCGCTGGGCTGCCGGTTGTCCAGAGCAGACGCTCAATGGCGCACGTAGTTGTTGCAACCATAGACTAAAGATGAAGTAGACCGATTATTGTAATGTGCGCATTTACCCCGCATTGACCTACCTCACACCAATAAAACAATCTGAGTTACATGGTCANCCGATTATTGTAATGTGCGCATTTACCCCGCATTGACCTACCTCACACCAATAAAACAATCTGAGTTACATGGTCGACAATGATGAACGTGTTTTTTTTATATCTTGACTTACAAAAGACAACCCTTTTTATATGAATAAAACACTTGTAACAAATTTTTACATCGGAGGTAAAGGACACTATGTATATTTTACAAAACCAAGGATTTAATTGCTGTATTTTTCGTGTTATTTCCAGGTTGCAAAGGACTATATACTGTATGGAATAATAAGCGATTTAGCCAGTATGAAAAAGCACCTTGTTCCATTATGGTATCGGGGTAAGTATCACTCCTGTAAATGTTCATATTTGTGACATATTGGCCTTTACCTCCGATGAGCAAAATTATGATTAAAACTAATTACACAAACATTGGTAAGAGGAAGCATAGAAACATCTCAGAGCACTTGTTCACATAAACAAGTTATTTTGGGAGAAAAAAACCAGTCTAATTATGGGACACGAAGATGGCTACTGCGCACCTTGGGCGCGCACTCTCCCTCATGTTCCCCCTACGCTTCCAACATCCTGGTTGTCAGTGACGCCATCTAGGTGGCGCGTGGGGCTGGAGTTTGCGATACAAGCGCCTGTTCCACTTCAGTGTTCTAAGTCACTGTATGGCGAGACCCTGCAAGTGGCAGAACTCGTTCCACCGGTGACTCGGGCGGTTGCGGGTTGGGAGGGCGGGTGGTAGGAGACAGTCCCCGGGGCAATTTCTCATTACTCGGCAGCGTTTCGCAGGGTAATTTATTCGAGCGCAGAAGGCGGGGTGTTCCAGGGGAGGTCCGACTGGAGGACAATTAGCACACGTCGCAACTGCCGGCGGGTGGTGGTTCGCGGACTGGCGAGGCCCCCGTGGAGCTCGTCAGGAGGGGGGAGGAGGGGTAGAAGCTGCCACCGTGCGTAATGAGACAATTAACACGAGCAGTGCGGCGAGGGGTTACTTCAAGAACACGTCGCCAGCCTGCGTACGGGTAACGGTATTTGAGAAGGGTTGTCGACACCGTTCCTCCGCGCACCAGAAGTAGTGTGGTGACCTCGGGAATGTGGGCGGATACTTCGCTTCTTGTTAACGTCATGAATTGAGTTCGAATCTCAGTAGTAGGTTTCAGCTTTGACTTTAAGGAAACGGTGTTATGTGTTTTTTTATTATTCAGAAAACTGTATGTAAAAAATGAAGTTTCCGATTAGCTTGACTCACACACTTATCAACGCACAGCCCAAAGCGCTGGATGGAAAAGAATGAAAAGTTAGGGATGGCCTCTTCTTAGGGTGCAGTCATCCATTAAAAAAGGATATTTCTAAATTCTATCCCCAAAAGGGTGGAAACAGGCCCAATGTGTTTTAGAGGAATCCACTATAAATAATTTACCCGAGGAGATATTATGATGCCAGCTTCAAAGAGTTGTCTATATAAATAGGCATACCTAAAAATATATTTTACTTTATAGGCCCAAAAACCAATTTGAGGTTTTTTTTTAGTTGAACGCTTAAGAGTCTGTAAAGGTTTTTAATGTGTCTTAGAGGACTCCTCAATAACTCACTAACCCGATAGTATATAGTTATGCTCTTTGCTTTAGAAAAAAACCACCTACATAAATGCCTAAAAATTTATTTTTTTATTTTTTACATTTAAGCATTACAGGGGGTGAAAATGGGTAAAACGTGTTTTCGAGGAAACCATTAATATGTATTGTGCCCTTTACTTAATAACGTTGTTTACATAAATACCTAAAATTAATTTCAGCCTTTTTCGAAATTGCACCCCTAAATAGGTGAAAATAGTTAAAAAGTAATTTTATGGAATCATTAAACAGTGCGTTCATAGAACATATTTATGTTGTTTGTTTCCAAACAATGCCTACATGAATACCAAAAATTAAAATTTTAGAAATTTTAGAAATTTAAATCTATAAAAACGTGAAAAGGTGTAACGTGTGTTTTCGATATGTCACCTACATTACATCGTTTATATACCTTTAACTTGCGAACCGGCATATTTGACAACATATCAGACGATGATATTACGAATACAAAGAAACCCATATCTTAATGTAAAAAAATGTTTTATTTACCTTGGAGTTGTAGATCAAATTATCAGAACTGAGCATTAAATAAATATCTTATTTTCATCAATTTTGATGTTAGTGAAATAAAATGTATTGTGGTATGTTCTTTCCCTTATAAATTTCTATATAAGTGTCTAAATCGCATTTTATTCGGCGGTTAATAACTTCCGATGTAAATTTGATGAAGTGTGAATTAGGTTATATGCCAGCTGCACAGTAACCAATATTTGTGTTGCAACATTTCATCAGTTTCTTTCAAATAGAACTGTGGGAACGAAATATTTCCAATTAATCTAGAGAACTTTCCAAATCACGTGTTACAATAATAGTGAGGACGTTTGCTTATATAGGCTGAGTATAAAAAACATCCCCAAATTTTAAGGTATATAATATCAAAACCACACAACCTACAACCTTGATTGACCAATCAAATGAAACGTGGAAACGTGAAGTTTGTTTACCAAACATTCATAAATGTTCAATGTGGCCACCATGAGCGGCCCGAACGACATCTACGCAATAATCAAACTCGTCCCACACTCTTGTCAGCATGTCCGGTGTAACAGTTTGGATGGCGTCCGTAATTCTCGTTTTGAGGTTGTCAGTGTTAGCCGGCAATATCGGACGAAACACTTGATACTTTATGTACCCCAATAAAAAAAATCTCACGGGGTAAGATCCGAATTTCTTAGGGGCCAGCGATAAAAAACCTGGTCACCAGCTGCTCCTCGACACATCCAGCGTTGTGGCAACGTCTCGTTCAGGTATCCGCTAACAGCAAGGTGCCAATGGGGTGGCTCACCATCCTGCTGGAAAATGAAGTCCCCCGCCGCCTCCTCTAACTGAGGAAACAACCACTCTGTAAGCATGTACAAATAAGGGATTCCAGTAACAGTGGGCTCGTGAAAAAAGAAAGGGCCGAAAACAGTGTATTTGGAAACAGCGCAAAACGCGTTCACATTGGGGGGAGCGCGCTCGTGTTCGGTGGTTTCATGTGGAGGCTCCTGACCCCATATACGCACGTTGTGCAGGTTCACCTTACCATTTGGATGGAACGTCACTTCATTGTTAAAAACCAGTTTAGACATGAAGGCATCGTCTACTTCGTTCTGGGCCAGGAAACATCAGACTGTTTCCTTGACATTGACGTGTCGAATGCGAGCTCGCTACCCCCTCACCACCTCAAACCGAGAGTTACGAACGCCATCCAAACCGTCACACCGGACATGCTGGCAAGAAAATGGAACGAGTTTGATTATCGCGTAGATGTCGTTCAGGCCGCTCATGGTGGTCACATTGAACATTTATGAATGTTTGGTAAACAAACTTCACGGTTACGCGGTTCATTTGATTGGTCAATCAAGGTTGTAGGTTGTGTGGTTTTCATATTATAGACCTTCAAAGTTGGGATATTATTTTATAATCATCCTGTATTAGGTATTACAAGAGATCAGGGCTTTTGTTCACGAAAATAATGTTTCATATAACTTGAATGTATTCCAGTTAGCGTTAATACTGTAAATGCTCAGAAGACAAAAATCAATTCAACCAATCCATAGTCTACAGAGTCAAAGGGAATTAACAAATCGTTTACGATAGAAGATGCTATGAAGATTGAGCAACGTCAACCATATTATAAAGTGTTATCACAATTTTCTTAAGATATTCGAACGGGTAGAAATGGGTTGAAAATTTATGGACATATTTGCAAAAATAGATGACGCAGTCCATTACTCTGTGGAGCTCCTAACAGCCTCCTTCTTCCCTGCTTTTCACCACACAAGCTTTTACTCAAGTTTCGGTCTCCAGTAACGTTCTTGCAAAATGTTAACCTGCCAAACGTTTTAGTAGCACTAGGTTCTAAGTGAAGGCTTCGCAAAAGACGTAATCAAGCTCACACTCTTCACTGGGTGTGAACAGGGTAATAAGTTTTCATACTTACTGCGTGTACCACTCATTCTATCCGAGTACCCTTTTGAACTCAAAGAAACTGCAGTTTCCCCTCAAGATCACTTTTGTTATGACTATAAACAAAGACTAAGTATAGTCGGCTAAGGTGTTAGAGAAAGATCTGAAGAATGGCTGCTTCTCACATGGGTAGTTATACGTGGTCTGCTCCACAATAAACTCACCCATAAACTGGTAATCCTAGCACCTGAAAAATGGGGCGCAAAAAAATGTCCTCTGGTAAAGGAAATTAATAACTTTTTGGTGTAGTTCACGTGGACGAATCCGCGAACGGAAAGTTAATATATAATATTATTGCAAACAGTAGCATTCAATTTTTCACAAACATTAAATAGACAAATACTCGCTGACAAAGTGATGTGAAATCCCCGAATAAAACATAATTCATGCTATAGTATACGCTATCTGTGTGCACATAGGCTATTTGTATGTACGTATGAATATTTATATATAAATACACGTTCTTATGAAAGTATATATATGTTTTTAAGTACGCATATCGGTACGTATGTTTTAACTTGAAGTTAAAATGACTGCCAAGTAAAATAAATGTTGTATTTTAGTTAACTCATGTTTTATTCAAAATGAAGTGTATAGGAAATCTGGAAACATTAACATCGTGGCAAAAAATCTTGTTAATGTAATATATTCCTATTTCAGTTTACTCAAAAGAAACTACGGTAAAGGAGCTATAAGGTAAAGTTTAAAAGCATACTAAAAATATATAGTGTTCTGTTTGAAAATAAATTCGGCTTCTATGTTTTTCCTACGGTACTGATACTTATTAGTTTCTGTTGGACGAATAAAAACGTGTGCTAAAACATCACTGCCTATTTAAAAATAGATTCAGGATGCCAGTGCCCGAGTACCCATTGTTNCAGGTTCACCTTACCATTTGGATGGAACGTCACTTCATTGTTAAAAACCAGTTTAGACATGAAGGCATCGTCTACCTCGTTCTGGGCCAGGAAACATCAGACTGTTTCCTTGANCGTTCTGGGCCAGGAAACATCAGACTGTTTCCTTGACATTGACGTGTCGAATGCGAGCTCGCTACCCCCTCACCACCTCAAACCGAGAGTTACGAACGTCATCCAAACCGTCACACCGGACATGCTGACAAGAAAATGGAACGAGTTTGATTATCGCGTAGATGTCGTTCAGGCCGCTCATGGTGGTCACATTGAACATTTATGAATGTTTGGTAAACAAACTTCACGGTTACGCGGTTCATTTGATTGTTCAATCAAGGTTGTAGGGGGTTTGGTTTTCATATTATAGACCTTCAAAGTTGGGATATTATTTTATACTCATCCTGTATTAGGTATTACAAGAGATCAGGGCTTTTGTTCACGAAAATAATGTTTCATATAACTTGAATGTATTCCAGTTAGCGTTAATACTGTAAATGCTCAGAAGACAAAAATCAATTCAACCAATCCCTAGTCTACAGAGTCAAAGGGAATTAACAAATCGTTTACGATAGAAGATGTTATGAAGATTGAGCAACGTCAACCATATGATAAAGTGTTATCACAATTTTCTTAAGATATTCGAACGGGTAGAAATGGGTTGAAAATTTATGGACATATTTGCAANATAAAGTGTTATCACAATTTTCTTAAGATATTCGAACGGGTAGAAATGGGTTGAAAATTTATGGACATATTTGCAAAAATAGATGACGCAGTCCATTACTCTGTGGAGCTCCTAACAGCCTCCTTCTTCCCTGCTTTTCACCACACAAGCTTTTACTCAAGTTTCGGTCTCCAGTAACGTTCTTGCAAAATGTTAACCTGCCAAACGTTTTAGTAGCACTAGGTTCTAAGTGAAGGCTTCGCAAAAGACGTAATCAAGCTCACACTCTTCACTGGGTGTGAACAGGGTAATAAGTTTTCATACTTACTGCGTGTACCACTCATTCTATCCGAGTACCCTTTTGAACTCAAAGAAACTGCAGTTTCCCCTCAAGATCACTTTTGTTATGACTATAAACAAAGACTAAGTATAGTCGGNTTGAACTCAAAGAAACTGCAGTTTCCCCTCAAGATCACTTTTGTTATGACTATAAACAAAGACTAAGTATAGTCGCCTAAGGTGTTAGAGAAAGATCTGAAGAATGGCTGCTTCTCACATGGGCAGTTATACGTGGTCTGCTCCACAATAAACTCACCCATAAACTGGTAATCCTAGCACCTGAAAAATGGGGCGCAAAAAAATGTCCTCTGGTAAAGGAAATTAATAACTTTTTGGTGTAGTTCACGTGGACGAATCCGCGAACGGAAAGTTAATATATAATATTATTGCAAACAGTAGCATTCAATTTTTCACAAACATTAAATAGACAAATACTCGCTGACACAGTGATGTGAAATCCCTGAATAAAACATAATTCATGCTATAGTATACGCTATCTGTGTGCACATAGGCTATTTGTATGTACGTATGAATATTTATATATAAATGCACGTTCTTATGAAAGTATTTATATGTTTTTAAGTACGCATGTCGGTACGTATGTTTTAACTTGAAGTTAAAATGACTGCCAAGTAAAATAAATGTTGTATTTTAGTAAACTCATGTTTTATTCAAAATGAAGTGTATAGGAAATCTGGAAACATTAACATCGTGGCAAAAAATCTTGTTAATGTAATATATTCCTATTTCAGTTTACTCAAAAGAAACTACGGTAAAGGAGCTATAAGGTAAAGTTTAAAAGCATACTAAAAATATATAGTGTTCTGTTTTAAAATAAATTCGGCTTCTATGTTTTTCCTACGGTACTGATACTTATTAGTTTCTCTTGGACAAATAAAAACGTGTGCTAAAACATCACTGCCTATTTAAAAATAGATTCAGGATGCCAGTGCCCGAGTACCCATTGTTNAATAAAAACGTGTGCTAAAACATCACTGCCTATTTAAAAATAGATTCAGGATGCCAGTGCCCGAGTACCCATTGTTAAATATCCATGATATTTAATTAACATGTGTATCTGTAATACATCGCATAATATGTGACTTACTTGGCAATGTTAATTAGTAGCACAGAAACTTAAGCTCCCATATTCCAAGATTTTTTAAATTTTGGTGCTATATTTTGAAAACTGTGATCATTTGAGGGGCCACAATAGTTGAGCAGTTAGCCTGCTCACCTCCCACCAAGGCGAACCGGGTTCAATCACCGGGTGGGTCACCGGATTTTCACAAGTGGGAATCGTGACGGACGGTGCCCTTGGTCGGATGATTTTTTCGGAGATCTCCAGTTTTACCCGCCCTTTCATTCTGGCGCCACTCCATGCTCACCTCAATTACCCTCATCGGCTCTCAAGACCTCGCTATTAAGAGCCGCCTAAATCTCTTCACTCACCCACTCATTATCATTAGACTTCCAACATTTAAATTTATGTGGTCCTTAAATAAATATATTTAAGTGAATTTAATAAAAAACTATCTTGAAATGTGACCTTAAGACGTTCTAGGCGGTCGCTTAGTTTGTCTGCATTGTCGCGCTAGTCCTATACAAAATACACTGAGGCACACACTCGTCCGTGCCTTTCCCAAGTCTCCAGCCATGACTATTTTTGCTGTATGCTCGCAAGTAACCAACTATACCACAACGAGTTGGGCCCCAGTTCGCGTCTACGTTTGCTGGATGTCGACAACCACCGGACTGGTAGATGTGCCATGGTCCTCATGTGACGAACATATGTAGACAGGAGGTTTATTCATAGTGAACGTTGTAAGAACAAATGAATGTGCGAGAAACACTGTTTTGCCATAAGTGTACGCTCGTTTCCATTTACACCATTTCTGATTTATTGTGTGAAGATCTGCAATCGTAAGTTTGATGGGTAAAATTCGCGCTATGGCAGCTTCCCTATCGATTCTACCGGCGGTTAGCACGTTATTGTTCATAACTGATTGGCGTATAACAACCTGATATATCGTCGTCTTTGCGGTTCGTTCAGCCAAAATTAGACAAATCTGCGCCATTTTTTGCGTATGTGTACTTTATTGTTCTGGAAGCTGAATATAAAATATGTTATTATCTGGGATGGTAGAAGTTTTTTCGTCTCCTAGCGTGCTGGTTGTAAATTATGATAAAATTAGAGTTTGAATTTCTTATAACACGGTTTACTACTGAAGTAATAGGACGACAGGACGATGTACTGGTAAAAAGGTTGCAAAAGAGACAGTTTAATATAATTTCTGCGCGTATCCTACCACCTCCTGCTAGATGTGACAAGCAGGCTAAATTTCTTCGTTCAGTGACTGCTCACAAACCGCCCAATATTAATTGACAGTAGCTTCCTCTGTTACAAGTTTTCTCCCCATTGCCTTTACAGTACAAAATTCGGGAAGTCAAACTTCAAGTGTTTGCTATTGGCCCTTAGCACTACGGGTACATTACATAGAATATGGTTCTATCACACATTAAATGTATAGCTTGGAAAACGTAATTTCACGAAGGGACAGTAACGTCTGTGAGTTCAGTTCCCTGCAGAGTTATTTAGCACTGATAGNTTGGAAAACGTAATTTCACGAAGGGACAGTAACGTCTGTGAGTTCAGTTCCCTGCAGAGTTATTTAGCACTGATATTTATAGAGCGAGGTGAGGAGGGAGCATTGGTGGGGAAAACTGACTGAAAACACTTATTTAGAATTGAATTGTTTTATTGTTGTCTTTGGAACTGATTTATGCTATACGTGTCCTAGAAACAAAGGTTTTCCAGCCAAGCAGCAAAGTAAATGGTATGGGCCTCCGGTAAATGCCAAAATGTCCATTAAATTTTCAAAACTTGNTTGGAAAACGTAATTTCACGAAGGGACAGTAACGTCTGTGAGTTCAGTTCCCTGCAGAGTTATTTAGCACTGATAGTTATGGAGCGGGGTGAGGAGGGAGCATTGGTGGGGAAAACTGACTGAAAACACTTATTTAGAATTGAATGGTTTTATTGTTGTCTTTGGAACTGATTTATGCTATACGTGTCCTAGAAACAAAGGGTTTCCAGCCAAGCAGCAAAGTAAATGGTATGGGCCTCCGGTAAATGCCAAAATGTCCATTAAATTTTCAAAACTTGNTTTCCAGCCAAGCAGCAAAGTAAATGGTATGGGCCTCCGGTAAATGCCAAAATGTCCATTAAATTTTCAAAACTTGAATCCAAACTACATAAATATACAACAGGTCACTGACGTAAGCGTATTAGGTCACAAATTTGCTATGAAATGTTTTGGGGGAGGTGGCCTGTCTGATTGGCTGAGCCTTATTGTGGAAAGTTTCTTATTGGTTTAGGCAGCTTTTGGCGATGTTTATGACTAGGCGCTGATTGTCGAGTGTGGCCATGACAATCCTGGTAAATTATGCAATTTTCCATGCTTGGGGGGTGGGAAGATAAGGTTAGACTTTCTTACGTGCACATGACTATTCCGGTAGAGTTAATTGACAAAATGATGGATTTTATTTTCAAAATAATTATTACGTTTTCAGGATTCCCTCCAATAATCCCAGGGAATAATATTAGTTGAAGTGTGAAGTAATAATGTTTAAGAAAAAACATATTTTTATGGGTTGCAGTTCTTTACGAGTTGCAGTTACGATGTATTCACCTTATTTTGCAAATCTCTTGATCCATCTCTTACACATGAAGAGGACGAAGTGAGGGGAGGCATTTCGTCATTAGTATAATATTGTTCATCTTTTTTCATTGTGGTTTTAAAATAATCACTTTTAAATTGCTGCAGTTTACTCTTACTTGCCTGTTCACAAAAGTTTTTAAAAATATAGAAATTGTTGGTTACTTAAATTAATTTTTAGATGAGAACAAAAGAGTTGTTAGATATATAAGAAATCATACTATAGTACAGGAGNTGGTTACTTAAATTAATTTTTAGATGAGAACAAAAGAGTTGTTAGATATATAAGAAATCATACTATAGTACAGGAGCTTCGAATATTATGAAATATGCGGGTAATATGAAATAACCCATTGTTTCGCAACGCAGCAGCCTGAACTTCTACGTGGCTCCATAAAGCGCCTGTAGAGGCTCCAACAGACAGTGGTAATGTATGGCCGTTCTCAAAGCAATTTGTCTGTTTTTCATGTCTTGAAAATTTTATTAGGTAAATAATTCAAGCAAGTTGTATATTATGCCTTATATAATTATTTAATTATTCTTCCATACAGGGTTAAATATATTTAACCTCACTCGACAATACGCTAGTATAAAAATGTGTCGTAATAATTTCTAACGTGAAATAATGGTGCAAATATCAAAATGACCAGGGGGGCAATTAGGTACCATATTTCATAATACCCGCTGGTTTTTCCAAGTATTCCATATGAAATCTCTCTCTTTCATAATACAAAAAATATATATATGAACCAACAGCCTATGAATGGATCTCCAGCAGGGTCAATCGGGAATGCCATCGTTCAGGCTGGATACAAACGTCCATGTTCACAATTTGTTTTGAACATTTCGTCAGCATAACAAAACAATCAGAGCACTAGAGGAAGACAGACGTAACAAATATTTCACGAGGAAACCATGTGACCATTCTTTGCCTGCCTCCGCACACTACCCGGTACCTCCAATCGCTAAATAAATCGTTAATGGGGCCCCTTAAAAGCTATTAGAGTGGGGAAAGTCGTCTTATGATGAGACAGAATACTAGACCATCGAACCAATATTATGTTATTGAACCATTTGGTAGTGCGTATTTAATTATTAAAAGTGGTTAAATTGGNCATGTTATTGAACCATTTGGTAGTGCGTATTTAATTATTAAAAGTTGTTAAATTGGTGTGAGTGGATTCCGAGCTTCGGGTGTCTTTCCCAATAACAGGGATATTTTTCGAAAAGCTGATTTTTTTTCCTTCTGGTCGCATCGAGGACACAAACGAAAGCTATCCAAGATNACAGGGATATTTTTCGAAAAGCTGATTTTTTTTCCTTCTGGTCGCATCGAGGACACAAACGAAAGCTATCCAAGATAATGTCCCAATACCTTCAGTCAATCATTCAAGCAGTACCACCTCGAGACCTGTAACACCTTAAACCATCTCCTTTTAACTACTATGGCTTGAATAAACTCCTGATAAGGTTTTAAATACTAAACATCCTTAAAAAAGCAATCAGAAAATTCATTAAAGACGATACAACCAAGGAACGCCCTAAACCACGTCCAAACAGCAGCAGTGGCAACGATTCCTTCATTTCGCTGCCATAACAGTTTCTGACTGTGATACCCTAATAATAATCAAGAAGACGATGCGCAATGCATGTTTTGTTTTGGACATTCTTCTAAGGATAAAAGAGAAGAAACTTAGGTCCATTGTGTTCTGTGCTGTCGATGGACTCATTTAGTCTTTACATCCGAAGAGGAAAGCAACAAAATTTACCTTTGCGATTTTTGCCATGAAAAATATAAAGACAAATAATTGAATACAATTATGAAGAACCTGAATGTTTGGGCAATTTTAATAACAGAAATGTTATTATTCAATATTACCCTCATAATTCCATTTTACCCTCCAATAATATTTATACATAAAAAATAGTTTTTGGAAAATTATGAACTGTTGTTGCCATAACATGGCCATAAAAAACATCACACTTTCTTGTTTGTAATGTCTCTGCAACGAACCAAACGTCAAGTAAAGAAATTCCATTGGTATTTCGAAACGAGTAAATGTTATTAAATAATCCCAGAAGTTCCTCTAGAACACTTAGCTTTAAACCCTTGTATTATATCTCACAAATTATGACGTCTTTGCATTTTATCCGCAATTATTAGCTGATATGGTAGGAANTAAACCCTTGTATTATATCTCACAAATTATGACGTCTTTGCATTTTATCCGCAATTATTAGCTGATATGGTAGGAACAATTTTAAGTTCTGCCTAGTCCTCCAGAGCATTTTTTTTTTTTCACGAAGAACTTAGGAGATTCTTATTTTTGTTAGGAAACAAGGTAGGCTACGATGATGTTTTGGTTAANTTTTTTTTCACGAAGAACTTAGGAGATTCTTATTTTTGTTAGGAAACAAGGTAGGCTACGATGATGTTTTGGTTAATCTGCAGAGGCCAAAAACTGCGGAGCAAAGTATGTGCTGTCGATTCGCATGGCGCGTACTTCGCAAGTGGCGCGTAAAAAAAAGTCTTATTAATCACAAAGTATGCGCTAACGATGATGATGCTGATGGAGAAGGCAAGAGCCTCGTGTAATGAAAAGGGGAGCGCCCTTCCTTTGAGAGTGCTCATTAATTATCAACAGCAGCGTCAGGGTCTTGGAGGGGTGGTTGGCCGGGTCGGAGGGTGGGGGAGGGTGCCGTGGTAGCGGGAGGGTAGTTAATATCAGCTTACAGGTGAGAGAAGCCCCCTTGTGAGATGAGATGGATCCGTCAAGAGCCGGGCTTCCTTCTTCTGAATAGCGAGTGAACGGGAATAACCGTCTTCTCCTGGCCCCCTGTTCCACCCTTCTCCACCCCCCCCCCCCCCCCCCCCCCCCNTACTTAAAGACTATCAGAAATATACGCAACAATAAATTAAAGACCACTTACCATGAAGATCAACAAACGCGACTCAACAACTCACTTCCCCCATTTAATACATCTCGTCTATTGGCTTAAAATTTCCTTCTTTGGCCAGTGTCGATTCAATTCTAAAAGTGCAACCATTCAAATAGAGTTACTTCCTTGCATTTCACAACGGGTTTCTGATTGCTTTATTTTATAGGCATTTCACCTGTCAGTGCTGTACGCCTACATCTTAATATTTAGTCACGTAAATTTCAGACATTTATGTCATCGCGCCATAAGCCTAGCACAGGAAGATAAGCACGTGATCCCGAGAGCTTTAATGTGTTCGCCGTTAACAATTCACAATCGTGGCTTTCGTTTGCAGTAGCGACGAGTTACGCTTGTCTGTTGTAACAGGTGACCACTGTGCACAAATTTGAAGATAGTAAGTAAAGACAAAAATACATGCTCAAGTTTACAGCAGCACATATCCTACTTAGTGCAATGATGATCAAGGGTGCCACTGCATATAACCGTCGTTGACTCCTGGCTGTTATAGCAAGGGTCACTGAATGCACAGCAGTAACCTGCTGAAAACACATTGCATCCTCATTTGTTACCGTTCCTGGCTGAGTGCCTGGGAGCGAGTTTCCAGCGATGTGAAGCTCACCTGCACCTATGTCTGGATACCTCTATGTATTTACGTAATATTCCAACACTTCCGTGCTCCACCTGTACATATCATTTTTTGCCCATCAAACATTTATGGGACCGGATGAAATGCCTGCTTCTTAAATATCGAAGTGTTCGTGTTTCTGAACCCAGCTGGTAAAAATTGTGTGCAGGTTTGCCATAGGTGAACACACTCCATTTGGTTTCAGCCAGTGCCAATCGTATGGATGCTTTGTCGCGTGTGGTAGAACCGTGTCCTAGTGTGGCAAAACTGGAATCTCTTTCTTCGTTTTTACAAACATACGAGAAACACTTCGGTTGAACTGAGTGTTTTCTTTTTCATGTGCAAATTTTTGTGGCAATGAGTCTAACTCAGATGGTATGTCAGATTAACAAAGGTAGAAGCAGAAAAGTGCAACAAAACGTGTAATTTTGATTATTAGCAACTGAAGTGTTAGCTGGAATCGACTTTTCATTTTACGCTCTTATGTCAATTAATTCACTCGTAAATCTGAGAAACTGAGTAGTTATTATAATCCAGAGTCTGTTATTGTGATTAATTATGGATTTTTCTCCAAATAAACTTACCTATAAATTAGAATTTTTTTTAAATTTCAGGTATTAAAGATTACATTTCGGTAATTAACGCGTAAAAATACAGGAAATAAATTCTATGAAATCCAGACAAGACCAAAAAATTATATATCCTTGAGGAAGCAACTAATGAACATTTCTCAATACGTTAGAGGTAGGTCTACTAATTACTAAGAAGCGTATGCCGCTCGTAAATATTTGTTTTTCCAAGGGATTCCTTAATAGGGAAATTATTATACACTTCTCTATACAATCTTATCGTGCCTGACCACCTTTGACCAGATTGCATCATACGAAACACATTCATTCTTCTTAATGCGTGCCTAAATCTTGTTTGTATCTATTCTGGACGATATAGGAATTTACTAGCTAAGATCTAACTCTTAATATCTGCAGCTCCCTGTTGATCGCGTAGGTAGAAGCGATTGTTTTTGAAAGTAGGTTTGTAGTCGGTTCGGTTCTCACCCAGAGTAATGAATAATTTTAAATTCTGTCTTATGATACTGCGGCAACAAGTAGGTTCGTGAAACTTGCTTAGTGATAATTCCGTTAAATTTTCACTCCTCTACCTGATTCTATGAAACCAGGTTTAATTATTAGTTAAAAATATTTTTTAAGTAATTGTTTAAACATAGTTGTTTATTGGGTTCTAAACAGTTATGAGGGTGTGTTTGTATGCTAACCGAGCGTCTGGTTGCCTTTTAACATTAATGTTCAATAACTATTATTCTTAGCACAACTATACCACCCAGACTGTTGCGGATTTCGTTTAAGTACTGGATGCTAAATCGGCTGTGAGTGATAGCATTCGTGCCAGGCCTCGATGACTCATATGCCAAGCTCTAACATAGCCTTCACTGCATAGATCAGAGCATGCAAGAAATATAATTAATTTACCAGTTAAATTTTCAGAAAAAAAAATTCAAAATTTTATTAATAAATTTTTTTTATAAATACGAATGCGGAAATTCTTCTAAGTAGTTTTTAAGATTTGTTTCAGTAAACCAAACTGCAGAAATGTTTCACGTACTTTCACCGTGATGGTTAGAATTCATTGAATATTTATTGCAGTTAATCTGATACAGGAATATTCCAGAAAAATACATTAAATAAGAAGGTAAGCGTTCTAGTTACACTCAAGTTTGCACCATTTTATGCTTTGCNCAATAACTATTATTCTTAGCACAACTATACCACCCAGACTGTTGCGGATTTCGTTTAAGTACTGGATGCTAAATCGGCTGTGAGTGATAGCATTCGTGCCAGGCCTCGATGACTCATATGCCAACCTCTAACATAGCCTTCACTGCATAGATCAGATCATGCAAGAAATATAATTAATTTACCAGTTAAATTTTCAGAAAAAAAAATTCAAAATTTTATTACTAAATTTTTTTTATAAATACGAATGCGGAAATTCTTCTAAGTAGTTTTTAAGATTTGTTTCAGTAAACCAAACTGCAGAAATGTTTCACGTACTTTCACCGTGATGGTTAGAATTCATTGAATATTTATTGCAGTTAATCTGATACAGGAATATTCCAGAAAAATACATTAAATAAGAAGGTAGGCGTTCTAGTTACGCTCAAGTTTACACCATTTTATGATTTGCTTGGGCTTTTCATAGTGGATGATTGCTTATTAAAAAGTTAAATTTGGAGAGGGAAATAATTTCCGTTTATTGGTAAATTGTACATTTTATCTTTTTCATTATAGTCTATTCGCGGCAAAAAGAGCACATTTGAGCGCCTAGTTACTTTTGCCTTTCAGCCATTTTCTATTCTTTAACCACCTTTATAAATAAATATTGCCATGCAAGTAATAAGCATAGTGTATATATTCCACAGCACTCGGATGTTACCGTCTACACGGTAAAATTTCGGTATATTTACGGAAACTTTTTCGGAGATGTATAGTTAATTTACGGAAAGTCACTCCGTAATGAATAATAACGGAAATGAGCTCCATAAATATAAAACACAGTAGCTCTTCGTATTCTTACGGCTTCTATTTTGAGACACGAACAATGCAGATGATGCCTGAAGTTTATAAAATCCCATCTTCACAAGCCTATTTCCTGTAAAATAGTTGAATAGTAGTAGGTGGGTGGTGAACCATCCATGGAGTAGAAATTATTTTTAACATGTTCAAATTCCGCTACAGGACCAAATTTCCTGTTNCATATATTCCACAGCACTCGGATTTAACCGTCTACACGGTAAAATTTCGGTATATTTACGGAAACTTTTTCGGAGATGTATAGTTAATTTACGGAAAGTCACTCCGTAATGAATAATAACGGAAATGAGCTCCATAAATATAAAACACAGTAGCTCTTCGTATTCTTACGGCTTCTATTTTGAGACACGAACAATGCAGATGATGCCTGAAGTTTATAAAATCCCATCTTCACAAGCATATTTCCTGTAAAATAGTTGAATAGTAGTAGGTGGGTGGTGAACCATCCATGGAGTAGAAATTATTTTTAACATGTTCAAATTCCCCTACAGGACCAAATTTCCTGTTACACAGTAACCCATGCACATGGCGAAAATAAAATTTTAAAAATTCGTAACCTCGTTTTNGAATAACGGAAATGAGCTCCATAAATATAAAACACAGTAGCTCTTCGTATTCTTACGGCTTCTATTTTGAGACACGAACAATGCAGATGATGCCTGAAGTTTATAAAATCCCATCTTCACAAGCCTATTTCCTGTAAAATAGTTGAATAGTAGTAGGTGGGTGGTGAACCATCCATGGAGTAGAAATTATTTTTAACATGTTCAAATTCCGCTACAGGACCAAATTTCCTGTTACACAGTAACCCATGCACATGGCGAAAATAAAATTTAAAAAATTCGTAACCTCGTTTTATAAACCGCAAATATTACAAGCTCTCTAACACGACTTGAAACTAAGACAGGTGCCTAAATCATTTTCATGTAAAACTCATATTTGCAAGAAAACGTTTGTATAAGAAGTGGTAGGTGAGTGGTTCGAGTTATTGATTTTTGATTTTTGATTCATGTTCAAATCCCACTATAAGACAATATATTTAAACTTTTTTTTTTTGTAATTATTTAGAGTAGCGGTTTTTCTTTAAAAAAAAACCCCCCCGGAAAGTGGTATTTTTCCACTCTACTAATTACGCAGAACACGAATATACTAGGGGTATTAACGTATTAGCAATACAAATCACAAATGCCATAGTGGGGAGGGCTATGAAGATCAGGGAAATTGCGGGGTAAAATCACATAACATGCACCCACACAAAATAAAAAAACACCTCAATTTAACATTTTCCCACCCAATTTCGAAATATGTGCCCACCTAACCTAACTGAACCTAACCCCACGATGAGCGAATCACTATTTTACATTTTTAATCTAACCTANACACCTCAATTTAACATTTTCCCACCCAATTTCGAAATATGTGCCCATCTAACCTAACTGAACCTAACCCCACGATGAGCGAATCACTATTTTACATTTATAATCTAACCTAGGATTGTAGGATTTTAATCTAATATAGGATTGTGGGTTTTTAATCTAACCTACGATATTATGGTTTTGAAGTAACAGTAAAACACACCAGAAGTATATAAATTAACTCACCTAGGTAGGTGGCGGGTACAATTCCACTGTCCTCGGCCAATTCAACTGTCGTGCACCTTACCTCACTCAACAAAACACCATGATCCACTAAAACGTCCAAGTAACACCTGCCACATAGCCAAATATTACGCACAGAAGCACTCATTCTTGCACCCTCCATTTGTAAATCACAGACATTCGCAAGGTCGGATCCGGACACTCGCCACAAATGGCACTGTCTTGCATCTAAACTGCAACTAACATACGATGACGTCTACACATCCACAGCCAATAAGGTGGCGGCAATATGCGCATTTGTTTTCGTTACTACAGCATTACTCTACCAAACTTCATGGCGTCCGACGTAAACAAAGCGGACGAATTGCTCATACATTTATCTTTTTTATTTAGTACGTTCTACTTACTTTACCATTACGCCCTTCTGAATATAAACAAGGTAAGCTCTGCAGAACCCATTTATGCAATTTTTGTGGGTCTAGGGCGTTTCCTCCAGAAAAGCAGCTGCTCTGAATAATTACTTCTTTTTTTATTTCTGTGTTATACACAGTGAAATACATTACGAAAATAACATGACTGGAAACTAAGAGGTACATGCATCGTTCGATAGACATTCCATATTTACAACAATACTGTTTGTTAAAGCGTGGTAGAAGGGTGGGTAAAGTTTCTGTCTGTAAAAAAATATTCTCCGATTTCAATACCCGATGCCGCACAACATTTTTTTAAAATAAGCATTTTATACCCAGCGCATCGCCCACATAACAAAATTAAAACTTTTTTTTTTACCTATTTTTATAAAGAGCAGATTAAAAAAAATAAACTTGCAAGACTGTGGACATGTTCCGTGAATTCACGGAGATTTATGTGAAATTTACGGAGAGAACGTTATTGAAAAAAAAGAAACTACCGTAATTTAACACAGATTTGTAACTGGCATTTTCCGTAACTGTAGGGACATTTTTTCTAATAGTGTAAGGCTAAAATAAAACATATTGATTGACTGTTATTCCAAATGAGTGGGCTTTCAAAAGTGCTCATTTTACCGTGAATAGCCTATACATTTCTTAAAAGGTAATCCAGAGAAAATTAACATTTAGATTGAAAGTACATGCCTAACATTTTATGTGTGGCATTGCTGATGTATTATAATTTAAAGGCTCTTATTGTTAAAATCTGTTAGAAACCAAAATAACAAAATATTATTTTGAAGAATGTTTCAAGTAGTCTTAGCATGTAAGTTGTAATGTCCCTATATTTTTTTTATATTTTTCTAGGGTAATTTTTGTACATGTACACAAATAGTATAAAGCTATACCAGGGTGATATATTGGGAGAATCATATAACTAAATATATATCCATCCATAAATGTTGAAGCCTCTGTTGTAATAGAATAAAATTCTACTCACCCGACAAAGACAGACGTATGTGTGAATGAAGTTACTGNGTTGAAGCCTCTGTTGTAATAGAATAAAATTCTACTCACCCGACAAAGACAGACGTATGTGTGAATGAAGTTACTGAAGAGACAAACGTGCTACTAAAATAATACACAATGAATTTATCCCACTTTCTTTTTAAGTACAAAATTTTCTTATTATTTTTAAATGTATATTACTTCGTAATTTTAAAATATTTTATTCGTCATTCCTTTGATAATTTTCATTGAAACTATTGGATCTTTTTGTCCATTCTGCACCCATCGAGCTCGTGTAATTTCACTATGGAAGAAATTTATTTTATTCGTACAATCATCAGGTGACACTTTGCAGTTTTCAGGTATCAATTTCAATAACGACTGATTTATACATGTAATGTATTCTATAAGGAAAAAATATATTCTTCTTAAATATCTGCGAACTTTACTTTTAAATATATTATTACCCACATTTAGGGATAGGGATTATTTTCCCTGAAGATTGGTTTCAAAGTGGACCACTGGCGGTGAACCAGCTACATCGTCTTNTTTAGGGATAGGGATTATTTTCCCTGAAGATTGGTTTCAAAGTGGACCACTGGCGGTGAACCAGCTACATCGTCTTTACAAATCAGAGATTTCTCCTCAGTGTAGCCAACCACTTTCACGCTTGTATAGCAATGCCGAACTCAGATCGACCAGCGGCTGCGATGTAATATCCCCCCTCCCTTTTTTTTCTTCCCCGTCCAAGTACGGTTGTTCAAACGAAAAGATCCCCAGCATCATTTCTCTTGCTCCCGACTTGCGAACGTCCTTCCTGCAGCCCAAGTTATTTGTGTCATCCATCTCCGCAGGCATCCCTCTGCGTTCCTCGGGCATTGTTTTGCTTCGCGCCATGAATTTTATGGACCTTTCGAACCGTGAAAATGACGGAGAGAGAGTCTTTCTTCTCCCGCGTGGCGCGCATCTCGCAGTTCAATCTGCCGCAGTCGGCGTGGTCCCCCTATCCCCATTACACTATGGCATACGCTGCCCCTCTCCAACCCCACATCACAGGGACCGCCATGACTTTGCGTCCCGCGGGACCGCATGACGTGATGGGATGGCCTCGCCACCATCTGCCTGCGTGCCTCATGCAAGGATCTCCCCTCATGCGAGGTTCCAATCTGCAGTCTACTTGTAGCATGCCCTCGGAGGCCGGGATCGCTTGTGACGAGGGGGAGACAACGGTGACGCTTCGATTTTCGAAACCGAGCGTGGTGTCACAGTGGTAAATCTTCTGGAGGACCAGAGTTCGATTCCCTGTCCGGGCATCCTGATTTTGGTTTTCCTTGTGTTCCAGAAATTACTCCCGGATAATTCTGGGATGGTTCCTTAAAACAGGCCATGACCGATTACTTCTGCTTCTGTAGGTGCCGCGGTGGTGTAGTGGTCAGACTACTCGTTACTCACATACGTGAACCAGGTTGATTCTCGGCGGGATCGCGTTGGAAATCGTGCCAGAAGATGCTGCTGGCCAGCGGGTTTTCTCGGGTTCTCCCGTTTCCAAAGCCATTGGATTCCGGCGTCGCCCCATACTCACTTTACTTCACCCTCATCGGCTCTCAACTCCTCAATGTTAAGAGCCGCCCAAATATTTCCACTTCTGCTTCTGTGAGCAACTCACTCCTCTTATGACCGCACTGTTGACGTGACATTAAGCCCTACCTATCTTCGAGATTCGAGCCGTCCTCTGGCATCACTCAAAATATCTGAGCACCGAGTCAGTGTTAGGTGGCTAGCGACCCACCAGAGATCCGGCCATCTTACGCATCTGTAAATAACCACGTGGTAAAAACACACATTTAAATATCTAACTTCTCTAGTAATTTGGTTTGCCGCAGTGAGTAGGGGCGATAATTTTGTGAGCTCAACGACATGAAGCCAGAAACCTTGCGTCCTGTATAATCGTGCCTCAGATTTTTCTTCGCCAACTGTTGCTCCAGTAAGTAGACAATTTAACCACAGAAAATTCAAGAATACTGAAGTGAAATTGTGGCGTGTATCTCGAACGCCATCCCTACACGCCAGCAAAATGGCTTCGCTGGCAAGCAGCTTTGCAGGAGATCATTCGTCGCCAATCAGGGTTTGGAGACAAACCCTCCTGACAGTAGTTCAACCAGTAGCGAATCTTATCTACATGTTATAGCCAATCAGACCCAACACCCGTTTCCGAAGCTTCGTGCGGCCAATGAGCAAGCGCCCAGGATGTGATGAAACTGCAAAATTGAGTGAAACGTAGACAAGCTTAAAGTCCAGACTCTCCTCATTTGCAGTCACGAAATTTTAGTGTCCATTGCAATGGTTTTGCGAGTAATCAAATATTACAACTTCAAATTATATTCATCTTTAGCACAGGTGACCAGTACTGACTTGCTTATCTCCAACAGAACGGTCAAAATTACGCCAGAAAGTAACGTGGTCCTTTCGTTTCCCTAGTTTTTTTTCCAAAAGTTCCTGTTTTATATAAAATAAACTTTGCAAAATTTGGGTAAATTCCCGTTATTTTAAAATGCAGTCAGAACAAATGTACTAACATTAAAAGCACTAATTTTATTAACGTTTTTCAGATTTCAAATCCAGTCTACGTTGTTTTGAAAGCACAGTTGCAAAAAATGCAGTTGGACACTAGGACTCGCGCGTTTCTTAGTCCGCATCTGGCGTGCGTACCCGAAACTATATTCTCGCTACGGAAAAATCTTACGAATATATATATAGTTGGTTCGTATTTTATTGAATACTTCTGAAAGCAAAATTTGAAAACTATATCCTAGTAGCTGATGTTATCAAAGGTAATGCTGGGAGTGAATCATGCAACATTAGTCTAACTAATTACTAAAGCATTGATTAATTCAAATTTATATTAGAGTTAATACCAGAAAGAAAATTCGACGGCATTAAACGCTTAACGAAATAATTGCGAGTCCAAAAATTAAAAATTCCCTGTTTATTATAATTTTTTTAGTGTGAGCACTAGCTGTCATCTATTATAACCCTAACAATTAATTATGAAGGAAAAACTATTTCTAAACTTTTTATTACGTTATAATGCTGAATTTCCTCACAGTGTTAATTTTTTGTTTAAAGTAGTACTACTTTTGGTGTAATAGTAGAATATCTATTTATCTGCTAATTTTGCGCTAACATAAGACGAAATTTCTTTATCCAGTGGAGATACTGTGATCTCCATTGAATTGAACTATTTCTTGCCACCTTTTTTTAGCCGTGTCAAGTGCCTATAATGTTTTTAGTAAAATAAAAGGACAAAGTATCCCCACACTTGTCAGAGAATCCCTTTCTACGAACCATTTGAACGATGCTTGAATACAATTAAATCACAGTTAATAAAAATTTGTGAACTCCCTTCTTAGCCTCTCCTTCCTCCACATTGGGTGGAAAATATCATTCGTACAGACCTAACGAAGAACATCAATGTATTGTTTAATAAATACCAATCATTTTCTTTAAAACGTTTCTCTTACTCCGATTCTTATTCCAAGATGTGGGTACAACATAAAATAAGCATTAATGTTGTCTATAATTTAAACAAATCACATTCAATAATAATAACTTTCTCTCTAATAAAATACCGTTATAAAAATGAAACCCGACCAATTTGACGTTTAAATCTACAGATTTGGTTACCGATTTTTTTTTTTTTTCAGAAGTTGATTTTGAAAGATACAACCGTAGTCAGTAAGAGAAGAAACTTGGTAGCGATTTCAAAAGTATTTAACTAACCGCGTGGTATATATGAAAGGATATTTCAGAATCTTGCTGGCTCACAATATTTGCTAATATGTGTGTATTGGTATGCTCAGCCCGCTAACCTCGTTGCCACCACGCCGGCGAGCTCGCACTGCCGCGAAGACGCGAGAGCGACGGCCGGTCACAGCGACTGACGCCGTCCGCAAGCTCCCTAATGAAAGTAATCCCCCGGCTAATCTCCATTGAAATTGAAATTTACACGGACCCCTGNCCCTCGCCAAGCACACAGTGGGAGGTCGAAAGTCATGCTGTTAGAGAGGAAGGGGGGAGGAGTGGAGATGCAAGGCCGGACTAGAGCCCTACCAAAGGCTTGGCAGTGGCGCCAAGAAATTACCCCGAGCGCCAGGAGTCCCAGTGGGCTGTGGTTTGCTCCATAGAAAAGGTAGAGGGGGTAGCGGTGGCAGAGGCCTGCGTCGTTACTGATCACCGCATCCTCTTGTTACTCCCTCTGGACGCCAACCTGTCACTTCTCCACAGCTGGGGTCCAGGGTTGTTCCCTCGGGGTCTTCGCGTAGCAAGAATAATGTGCAAGGAGGATAAATACAAAGATGTAATTATCATACATTATGTGTACAGCTGGAAGATTTAGTGAAATCTTTCAACTTTAAAAAGCATGGAAAGTCAGAGAAACAATATATTTACATCTTATAGTCATGGGCTAAAAAATTCCGCACTATCGTCTGACAAGCGATAGTCTTTTCAGACATGTAGGCCTAGACATATCAGTTGGTGTCCCAATACCATGGGTGTATTAAATTGTGTAATTAAAATCATTGAAACGCTCTAAGTTAGTCACTGACTGATATTACACGTTTTGTTGCACTTCTGTGCTGCTATCTCCGTTTATCTGACTTATAGTCTGAGTTACACTCACTGCCAAAAGAAATTGCTGGAGACGAAATCACTCGATTCAACCGAAATTGTAATTGTGTGATGATACAGGTAAAGGAAGAGATTACAATATACACTGAAGAGCCAAAAAAACTGGTACACCTGCCTAATATTGTGTAGGACCCCCGAGAGCACGCAGAAGTGCCGCAAGACAACGTGGCATGGACTAGACTAATGTCTGAAATTATGCAGGAGGCATTGAAATCTGCGCCAATTTGAGAAAGGGTTGCATGTCTGTCNGGACTAGACTAATGTCTGAAATTATGCAGGAGGCATTGAAATCTGCGCCAATTTGAGAAAGGGTTGCATGTCTGTAACGTTTAATGATTCTCATCAGTCGTCGATTGTCCCGTTCGTTCACGAACTTTTTTCGGCCGCAGCAATGTCGAAGATTTTATGTTTTACCGGATTCCCGATATTTACGCTACACTTGTGAAATGGTCCTACAATAAAATCCAAATTTTATCACTACCTCGGTGATGCTATGTCCCATCTCTCGTGCGTCGACTACAACACCACGTTCAAACTCACACAAATATTGGTAACCTTCAATTGTAGCAGCAGTAACCGATCTAGAAACTTTGCCAGACGCTTGTTATCTTATATAGGCGCTGCCGACCGCATCGCGTTACTCTGTTTGGTTCCATATCTCTGTTATTTGCATACGCACGCCCATACCAAATTTTTTTTTGGCTCTCCAGTGTAGTTGTATCGAGGCAATGTTCTGCCCACCTGTGGCACAGCTTCGATACGATCGTGAACGGAACCAAACGCAGTATGTTAACCTTCGGCACACAGTTGTTGAAAATTATGCTCTGAAACGCGAACAGTTCGATGTGGAGGAAGCTTGCATCCCATCTGGAGCCACATATATTTAATGGGCAACAAATAAGTTGTACAGGTAGGGCACAGAAGTGTTGAAATATTAAGTAAATACTTCTGGGAATCCAGAGGTATGTGCGGGTGAGCATTGTCCGACNGGACTAGACTAATGTCTGAAATTATGCAGGAGGCATTGAAATCTGCGCCAATTTGAGAAAGGGTTGCATGTCTGTCACGTTTAATGATTCTCATCAGTCGTCGATTGTCCCGTTCGTTCACGAACTCTTTTCGGCCGCAGCAATGTCGAAGATTTTATGTTTTACCGGATTCCCGATATTTACGCTACACTTGTGAAATGGTCCTACAATAAAATCCAAATTTTATCACTACCTCGGTGATGCTATGTCCCATCTCTCGTGCGTCGACTACAACACCATGTTCAAACTCACACAAATATTGGTAACCTTCAATTGTAGCAGCAGTAACCGATCTAGCAACTTTGCCAGACGCTTGTTATCTTATATAGGCGCTGCCGACCGCATCGCGTTACTCTGTTTGGTTCCATATCTCTGTTATTTGCATACGCACGCCCATACCAAAATTTNTTTGGTTCCATATCTCTGTTATTTGCATACGCACGCCCATACCAAAATTTTTTTTGGCTCTCCAGTGTAGTTGCATCGAGGCAATGTTCTGCCCACCTGTGGCACAGCTTCGATACGATCGTGAACGGAACCAAATGCAGTATGTTAACCTTCGGCACACAGTTGTTGAAAATTATGCTCTGAAACGCGAACAGTTCGATGTGGAGGAAGCTTGCATCCCATCTGGAGCCACATATATTTAATGGGCAACAAATAAGGTGTACAGGAAGGGCACAGAAGTGTTGAAATATTAAGTAAATACTTCTGGGAATCCAGAGGTATGTGCGGGTGAGCATTGTCCGACNAGGGCACAGAAGTGTTGAAATATTAAGTAAATACTTCTGGGAATCCAGAGGTATGTGCGGGTGAGCATTGTCCGACTGTAAACCAACTCCCAGGCACTAAGCCAGGAACTGCAACACATGACTCCACAGAGATCACTGCTCTCGCAGCAGGTTCCAGCTTTCATTTGTTAAACGATATTATTTACACTGCTTAACCCGGGAACGTAGCACGGCAACTGTCAAGTTCACTGGAAGTCAGCCGGCATACACCGGGTCGTATTTTATGCAGCGGCAACTGCGTTCCGCAGATTTTCTCGCCTTCGTTGACGTTGCGAGTAGACAATTCCATCAAAGCAAATTGTGTGTTGAAAGCTGTGGTAAACAACGAAATCATTCTGTCAGCAAAACAATAGTCACTGAAATTCTGTTCATAGGATACTTATTACTAGAGAATTGGTGAAATGATTTTTGTACCAATTCTCTAGAGCAGTGGGATTCAAATATTTTTTACTTACATCACCATTATATCAGTGAATTCAGCCACATGCATTTTAAATAAGTTGTCACTGATTTCAATGAGGTGGTTTTTACTTTTTACGCTATTATGGAACCATTTTGATTGTTTAAGTTTAAATGTATATGAGTGCGCAGTATCATACCATCACGGCAAATAAAAGATTGTGAGACATAACATGTTACTTTCATCTCAAAAACGAAGTGTTTTAAGACTTTTATAAATTTTTCGTTTGGCTCACATTCCGCTCTTCCATTGTAGCTCAATAGAGTTAACTTCACTTCATACATTTTCCAAATGAAAAAAAGTAACGGTTGTCAAAATCAATTAAAAATGACAGTCAACCGAAGAAAATCACACCTTCGTTATAACTGAAAACCCACATTATTAATGCTAATTTTACTAGTATTCACTGAATCCCATTGTTAGTCATTTGGTATAAGATTATCAAATTAATTTATTCAGCGTATAAAATGTTTCGCTTATTGAAGTCGCTGATGCAGATTTGCTTCACGCTCACAATATGATAAGAAACGACCCAAAACCATCCTAACTTTCACTTATATGTAAGTGGTCGGAAGAGACATGTATAATCAGTAAGCAGATTAAAAATTTCAGCGAAAATAATAAAAAGAAGATTTTGACGATGATTGGTGAAATATTAAGGATAATTTACTTTTCCCAAAACATTAAAACCTGGTTCACTTGCATTTGTCTGGAATTGTCCTCTTTAACCTTCAAACACGTTAAAATTGTCGCGGGGAAACATCTGAGTCTGCCTGGATGCTCAACTAGGCATTCACAGGTACAGATTTCTTGGTCCAACATGGAGCGCTACATCGCTATTTTATAGACTGAAGTTCAATCGACAAAACATACCAAAAGAGTTTGTCAGTGTTGTCATAATTTATTTGGTACATTCGGTGCTTCAAAACATCTCGGTGTTTGTATGGACTCTACCGTATTCATAGTAACTGGCCGCATGTAAAACGGGCTGGGCTAATCCCTGTCCCCCTGAGNGTTTGTATGGACTCTACCGTATTCATAGTAACTGGCCGCATGTAAAACGGGCTGGGCTAATCCCTGTCCCCCTGATATTTCCGTCGCTCAGATAGCTGGTAATTGTAATGGACTCCAAACTACTTGCATACTGACTCAGGTCGTGAATTGTGACTCATGGCCTGAGAAAGTGAATGATCATCAAACGTCTCGCATTTTCCTCACAAAAGTGCAATGCTTNATGATCATCAAACGTCTCGCATTTTCCTCACAAAAGTGCAATGCCTTAGTGTGCAGGGTAATCGAAGATTCGTGTTTTACTGAGAAATTTCATTAGAGGTACGTTCAGTTACAAGATTCCAAAAGGATAAAGATAGGTAGCATTCCTTTGCTGAATAGTTTAAGCGTGTTTTATGAAATGAGCTTAATTTGTCAGGCGATAACATAGGTACAAGACTCACATTCGTAATATCGTGGGTTCAATTCCGACAAATTGCACTGCAGGTAGTTTTGTCCAAGTTTGTTTAACATTTCCCGAAGCAGGTCGGCGTTGTATGACTTCGGAATTCCTATGGCCAGAAATATGTTATAGTCCACAAATAACTACTTGTCCGCTAAAGTTCAGTCGGTCTGCTGCACTCGTCCTCAGAAAGGCTGACCTTGAAATTGCAAGATACTCTGCTGCAGACAGTAAATAAGGTCGAAAAACTAAGTAACATTTTGTAAATTAAAGTAAATAAATTTTGAATCCGCATGTTTATAGAGTTTTGATAAATAAGACTTGCTTTGAAGTTTGTTGAGTGAAATAGTTCCGACATAAACAGGGGGTAAAATTTCGAGACGGAACATGGATGAACGCTAGCGCTATTGTTATTTAACGTAAAATGTGGGTTATCGCTTTCCAGTTTACAATAATTTCATCTAATAGAAATTTTAACATAACAAATAATGAAGACAGCAAGCTAGAAAAAAAGGTCATCAACAGAAATAGGTTAAGTGTTTCGATAACACATAATACCCGCCCTATGATATAAAATAGTTATTTTTATGTAACATATTTCAAACGTCCACTGGAATGGGAATATTGTGCTTATTATTCTTTATTACAACTAAATTAAGAAAAAAATCAAGATTCCACTATTGTGTTTCAGCGAAATTTATGAAACCCGCACACACTTACAAGCGCGCGTACACACACATGTACATCGGCGATGCGAGTTGAGTATGGAGCAGCACCGGATTGTAAGTGCGTAGTAAATGGGAGACCCCCGAAAGAAACCACCGAACAGCAGCATCGCCCGGCACGATTCCCACGTGCGAAAATCCGAGAGGGACTCCACCAGCAATTGAACCCGGTTTGCCTTGATGAGAGCCGTGCGCTCTAGTCGCTGCGTCATTGCAGCCCCAAAAATGTTGAACTTATAAAATAATTATTTGAATTTTACGTAGACAGATTTACTGACAAATAAAAAAGTCCTAACCAGAAGCGATTTGATATTTGTAGCCGAATTTAAATCGTATCTTAAATGCTATCATTCAGGTTAGTTCGGGCGAACAAGGCACAACGTCGTAAGCGCGAAATTATTTTAGTGATGGATCCTCGAAACGTGAAAGGTAGGTTAAGTGAAAAGGGGAGTGGGAAGGAGAGAGCGTACGAAATGTCTAAATGCCTTCAGTTTGAATACGCGCTGGCATTTTCCTTGGAGCGGAACTGAAACGGGGCAATATTGAAGGTCGGGGTGACAGCGGTCAAGAAAAAGTCCTTATCGTGAAAGGTCTGGACTCCCGAGCTGTCCAGGCCAATAAACGACAAAGTTTGCCGAGAGTTCCCTTGAGATTCATAAAACGGACTGCGTTTTCCCTGCAAGAGTGACACAGGTAGCAATAAGTTCAGGGAAGCAGGGAAGTAAAAGTCATTTTGAGGTGATCAAATAAGTATTATGTAATGACTAATTCGCTTTAGCACACATTATAACAATAATATGTGTATAATAATACACTTTTATTTATATTTATTCTTGTTTCAGTTTTTCGAAAGAAAGGTCGTGCATGTATGACAGAAATGTTGCATTTTATGTCATTGTAAAATTTCTCAAAATTAAAGGTCTTAGATGTCAAAAATATTTTCGTTTTGAAGCTGGTAAAATAAATTTAAATTTCCATTACACTGGACGCTCGAGAATATACAATATTAAAATATTTCATACGACCATATATGATTAATGTCACAGTGGAAGTATTTTGTTTTATTCTAAATATAACCCTTATTTTATGCATGTCCTTGGCAAAAAGCTAAAATGTTATGGAGAAGTGGGATTGTAGCATCTTAGCAAAGCGAAGATGGAGCTGTAAAGGAATCGTAATAAAATTTACTTACTTATGTTTTTCGTAGCACTAGTTGTTAGATAACCAGACAAGTTCTACCCTTCCAGAAGTGACAGTAATTAAGCATATACTGAGGTGATGTCTTATGTTGTCAAGTAACTGCGAAACCAATATTTCTGGTGATAATTATTTGCACCACCTCTTAACGCCTAGAAGTCTCAACACAGCAGCTCACATATAGACTTAATAAAAATAAATTGGGTGGACTTTATTGACTGCCAGACTTTTGATTAGATAGATCATTCATTATAAGTCTGTAAGGATTTTATTAAAATTATTTGTTAAGAATTTTTACACGAAATTCTGAAAATTATTCAAAACGTTTTCCTATGTTTTTCTGTAGTAAACCATTATTTACGATACGTTTATTAAATGTGTCCTTTTGTTTCTTTACCGTTAGCACGTACCCATATGGAAATGGTATATTTTTAATGTTTTAATTTTATGGGAATCGTGAAATATTTACGTTTCTTCTGCAAGGTTCTTCGAATATGTCAGAAACTATTAGCAAATGTTATTAAAAAAGTTTTCACTGACAAAATAATAGAAACTGCCTTAATTAACAGTCTCACCTTAGAACCAAGAGTATGAGTTAAACTATCTACCTTAGGGGTATCCCATAAATTTACACTCTAAACCTGAATTGTCAAAATTATTTCAAAACAATGAAACAGTTGACAGAGTCTCCCATGAAAATAAGTGACATCTTAGGGTGAATTTCACTGATATAATGGTAATTTACGCTTACTTCCCGGTGAGTATCATTAATGAGTTGGATCCCAACACACTGGACTGGATTACCTGTTCGTAGCAGCTAATTATCTGCCAGTGACAATTAATTTACTGTCATTACCAGTTGGTATTCAGAGTTTTTATTCTGTTTTACGTCGAACTTTTCCGCACAAATAAGCAAAGGAATTTCCTATATTATTGTACGAGCAGGCTACAAAATCCTTCTTAATTTCGGTCCGGCCGTTCTGAATCATAATGTTGGTGGGTATGGAATAATTTGCTTTTAGCCCTCTGTTCACATAGGCACAACATATTACAGGAAACGTATTTTTCAACTTCTTTTGTAGAGTGGGCTAAATAAGTAGTTATGTATTATTTTTAATTTTAGAATTTTATAATATGCAAAGAAATGTTTCTTTATAAGAAGACGCAGTGACGAAACGCATGTTTACGGGAAAGGGTAATAAAGAATTCCCAACAAAAATGTTTGAGTTAACACTTTACAATATTAACATCGCTAAGTTATTCTGTGGTGAGAAAATTATTAGTTTTCGTGACTACCGGAATATTTTTATTAAACATGATAAACTGTTCTTCCAGTTTATATACATATAAGAAGCCCGTTTTCTTATCAATGTAAATAAAAGTCATTATTATATGAATGTTAACCAGTTATTTAACAATTACACTAAAAAAATCAGAAGATAATTGATAACAGAATAGTTCTGGAAACGGTCTTCAGAGTAGCAGTAAAACAACTTCTGTACTAACTACAGAATGTTCTGTTAATTTTTTTAAATTTTGTTGGTTGCGGGAGCATTTGAAATATGGCTGAGGTTGTTTTATTTATGAAACTACTTATTCTGTAGGAGGAAATGAATCATCTTCTGAAGGAACTACATTCTTAGTTGCAGAAAAATCTTATAAAAGACCACTACAAACAGCACAGTTATGTTGCAGTCACTATCTACGTTAACAATATGATTGCTATACCCATATTTATAGTGTTACATGTTGCTGACCCGCATCACTTCCCTTGCCCCATCCCATTATAGCGAGTGAAACAGTGAGCCAAGGACCAAGTGATAATGCGAGAAGTGCGTGGAGATTTACAATGGCGAACCGCGCGCTTGCCAGATAAGCCTAATGGGACCCGTGCGCTCCTGGCCTTCAGCGGATTGAATTTCGGGGGTGATCTGTGAAATAATATTCTTGTCATCGTACTTGCCTTCTTCTTCCTGATTGAAATATTTGAACTACTAATGCATATTAATGCAACAATTAACTTCATAAAAAACTTTATGTATTAATTCATTGTAGCCTTTAAATGACAACCAGGGAACACATATTAAAAATCAGGTACAAAAATTTGCACAGTACTATGAAATTCAATGCTTCTTAATTGAAACATGTTTTCAGAACAGCTGTACTAAATTAGTTACGTGATATTTTTATATTAATAACTACTAAGATTTTCATAACAGTTTGGCATTGCCCATTATAAAAATTCAAAGATGTATGTAATATTAATTTGAAAAATAAACATGGCGTGCATACAACATTTAGTATATTTTATTGCTTGTGTTATTTTAAGAATATCTCATAAGAGCAAATATTACAACTTAAAATTAAACATATAGGATAGTTATACGTCATATATTTTGACGCAACTGCCACCTGAGTTATACAGGCTGGTAGCTAGTAGGGTACTGAGTTACTGTACTTTGGTGCAGACTAAGGGCACCTGTAGTTGTTGCGTAAGAGGTGAAGAAATACTCTTATTCTCAGTTAGTTAACACACAAGTTTTTTTTATTTTACTGAAAATAACATGGGTACTCACACACACACACTCACACNCGTTGGTTGGTGTAGCTGGGTCAGCTCGGCGTCCCTTCTCGGAAGTCCGGAGTTGGTTTCTCCGGACTTGTGCTGTATCTACGATCTCGGCTGGCGGTTCCCGCCAGAGACCTTAGCGCGTCTCCTCTCCTGCGTCAACGTTCACCACAATCCAGCTCAAGCTTCCGACTTCTCTGCCTCGCGTCGAGGCTGCCGAACTACTCCCTTCCTCTCTTCTTNGTTGGTTGGTGTAGCTGGGTCAGCTCGGCGTCCCTTCTCGGAAGTCCGGAGTTGGTTTCTCCGGACTTGTGCTGTCTCTACGATCTCGGCTGGCGGTTCCCGCCAGAGACCTTAGCGCGTCTCCTCTCCTGCGTCAACGTCCACCACAATCCAGCTCAAGCTTCCGACTTCTCTGCCTCGCGTCGAGGCTACCGAACTACTCCCTTCCTCTCTTCTTNCACCACAATCCAGCTCAAGCTTCCGACTTCTCTGCCTCGCGTCGAGGCTACCGAACTACTCCCTTCCTCTCTTCTTCCGTTCTCGGTATCGCACTTTGCGTCCCAATGTGCTGCTCCATCCGTCGGCATCCAGCGCCGTATACTTCCTCACAGTGTGGGGCCTCCCGGTGAGGCCACCCCTAGTCTCCCTGGCTTGGTCTCGCGCTTCGCGTCCCGACTTGGTGATATGACTATTCTGTTCCCGTCACACGACTGACTAACCTCGCGTCTTGGCATCGCTCCTGTCTGTCGCCTGTCGGCGCGGGTTACAACTGACACTACGTCACTGACTCTGCCTCTACTGGGGTCCAAACCCCGGCCTCAGTTGACTGACTCACCCGGCTGCCTCGCGTCTCTCGGCGTGAAGATACAACAACTAAGTGACCTCCGCCTCGCGGTAAGGCCACTGAACAACTCCCTCCCGTCTCGGCTGCTCTCGTGATTTAACTCGTTCGTCGCTATATTGAAGCTACCTTTGTCAGCAATTTCTCGGGAGAGAATTTGGGAGTTCCCTTGTGTAACTGGGGCATTTTTGTGCCCGATTTTGTGTCTTGTCAGTGGATTGTGCACTCCAACCAGGGTGGTGGAAGGGAGAGGGGATGTCACGGGGATTCCTATGGTAGTAATTTCCTAGCTGTAGTCTGCACAATTCTGGTTGGGCGCACCCCCGGCTTCCGTCGTCGTGAACCACCTTATCTGCCATTTCTGTTGCGTGGCTGAAGGTTTTCCCCCGAGCCATTCGCCTCGGGGCATTCCCTGCATCTTTCGAGCCTCGGTTTATCCCCGGAGGTGAATCCCCGTGTTGAAAGTTTCGTGGTCAGCTGCCTGCCCTCGATATGTATTAATAAGATGGCAGGGTGTGGTAATGGCGCTATGCCTATTCTAGTATGAGTTATGCGTCAATTTATATAACCAATACTAAATTAACGATAATTTGAAACTCGATTATGAGATTGTGTAAAAGCTGTAACAATTAGAGCATAATTTTGCCATCAAAGTTCAGTTTAGTTGCTTTAAAAAGCTTACTTTATTTCAGTGCGAATAAACCAACACAAAAATATCAGTCCATAAATTTAACATAAGAAATGTCGATCAATTTTTATAAATGCAGTATTAAATCGTGGTTTATTCGCGAATAATTTTGTAAATGTAAAGAAAATAATATTTTGTAGCTTTGAATAATGCTTTTAGTGACAAATCAAACAATTTTTTTAATTATGAGTGGTAGAGCACATTTGTGAAAAGCGAGTGCTCCCTCATACGCCGGGATGAATCCCCCTGCACATTATTTCCACACATGTTCAGCGCAGAAGAGATGACACTTCCCTTGGCGACGACCAATATAGATTTCGAGGCGCGTTTTGCATCAAATTACCGGCGAAACGCTGTCTTTTATTCCTCGTCGACTGACCGCCGCACCCGCTTAGTTATTTTCGCGTCAGATTTTAAGAACGACAAGAGTGTCCGAAGCAACGCCGTGTGAAGGGGCAGCAATTAGTGATCGCTACACAGTCTTTCTGTTGGCAAGGGGGGAGGGGGGAGGAGGCGTGGGATAAAATATGACACGTATGCTCCGTTAACAACGCGCGTCCCGTGGGACTTTCCAATTACCGTCTTCGTGACAAAGCCGTGCTTCGGGGTGGCGGACGACGCAAGGGTGTGTTTTTTTTAAGCGTTGGTCCCTCCCCCTGTCCGGGGGCGAGTTCAGCAGCAAGTAACCGACCAGGAGTTTTCTTGCCCCGGTCGACACACCGCATGGCGGAAGCGAGCGCGACCCAGGGGGGCTCCTGCTGCTGATTGCCGAGGGACGAAAATGTGCGAGCGCGGGAAAAGGAGCACGATGGGAGGGAGAGAGAAAGGGTAGTCACGTGACGGCCCCAGGGCGGCCGGTAATTGGCTCAATCCGTGGCGTCGCACGATCCTCTGCAGCCGTTACTGGGCAGTGTCGGGCGCCGCCGGTTATTACTACTTGGGCTTGCCGGCGGCGCCGCTAGGGGTGCGCGAGTCGCCCGCGCTCAGCCGCCCCGCTGCTCAAGAATAACCGAGACATCTCAGTTCTGGTTAACACCAGATTCTGATCACTCTCCGCCACTGCTACATGAATTAACTATTCCGCATACGTACATTTTTGACGTACGCCATCCCATGCGTGAAAATCCGGGGGTGACCCAACAGGGAATCGAGCCCGGTTCGCCTCGGTGGAAGGCGAATAGTCTAACCACTACACCACCACAGCCCCTAGGCATCAACAGTTCGAACAATGAGAAGGCCTACGATGTCGATCAATATTTCATTTCAGCATTTCAGACGTTTCTTTAAGAGCATAAAAAAGAAATTTTAGAAATTCTTTTAATTTTCAAAACTATTTTTGCTGGTGATCTTTTTTTGTGGTAGAGAACGTCTTGGTTAAACTGTTTCACACTAGGTCCTTCAAAATGCTTGTGCGATAATAAAATGCGGTATATCGGAAATTATCTATTAAGAATGTTCTTGAAAGGAAAACTGTATTTCTCCACAGAATTTTTTGCGGCAAATTTTAAAACAGTGTTCCATTAAAAAAAAAAATTGTTTTAAATTTAATTGAGTGGTATTGTGAAGTTGATGGCTAAATATGAAACACATTCACACCATAACCCAGAAAAATATAAGTGACATTCACTCGGTAGGAAAGAGAAAGTGTCTGGCTATGCATATTTATACTAAGGAATTATAAACAGAATACAAAGTGGAAATAAAGGTATTTACCGAAATAATCAGTGAAACAGAAGCCTATATTTATAAATATATATATATATATACACGAGAAACATACTAACAGAAGCAAATGAAGCAAATGAAGCTCAAGGCAGAAAAAATTGCCGAACACAGATTGACCTAAAATTGTTCGTGGTCTGAGCCATTAGTTGTGATTGTGAGAAAATAACATTTTTAATACATTCGAGAAGCTGTTGCTTTTAAATAGAAGCCTAATATTAACTTGAATGTTACTGTGGACTTTGTAATGTAATAAATAAAATAGTTTTAATAATTATGAGAGTTTTCCGGGAAAACTATATTAAAGTAATAAAATACTCATTACATGCAGGGATTTTTATCGGAACAAGAATATTTTTAGTATTTATGTCAAGTACTTTCGAGTGGCCTCTAGAACATAGAAAAGTCATAAACTTACTAACAAAATATTTCTTAGAAAAAAATCATGACACAAATACGACAGATTATGCCGTGTGGTCAAAATCGCAATAAAAGCGGTTTTAACTTAATGACTACATCCACTGTCTTAAAGGAAAGATTATCTACCTTCAGTAAATACCAAAACAAAAAAATCACTACTTTTTAATTAAAAAATAATTTCTGAGATGTAACAATTCGTCACTACTAGGTTACTATATCCAGAAATTGTTTTACGAACTTATAACAACACTGTAGCAATCTCATTGGATTGTATTCATTTTCGTCTTTTTCATAGTCAACCTGGATAACAGTTATACGTGCTTGTAATAATCAGCAACGTTCACTTATATCACACATAGTTATAAAAAGAAATATCCTGTGAAAAACCCCAAGGAAACATAATATTGTGCTTTACCATTACAAAATCAACTGTGTTCTTTCACAACATGTACCGGTCTGCGGATATTTACGCTAGATATGAAAATAAAAAGTAACTGATAAATAATGAGCCTACTTTTCTCTATATGAGTGCAAATAAATTTTAGTGAGGTTCTTAAAAACTTAGATGGTAGGTAGGTGTTTACGACTCATTGGCAGCAAAATCATTAGAGATGAAACCAGGAACATGCGAAACAGTATCAAGACAATTAAAATACACGAGTGACTTACCTAGAATTCGAGTTCAGAAGAATTAGTAAAATTAAACTAGCTTACAATTAAGTGCATCACGGAGGTAGGATTCGGAGCATAAACTTCAGAAGTAATCAGTCTAATGTTTTGAATGATAGGGGTTCAATAACCTGAAATATTAACGCGGCCATCAATTTGAAAATAAGTGTCTGGGCAATTAAAAATACATAAGATTCCTAGCCTACCATAACGCTACAAGTGTGAAAAATTTGGCGGAAATTGGTTTATTGGTTTCCGAGATATGACAAAGAAAACTTTTTTCTTAAACGGGGCTATCTTACAAAATGCTTAAAAAGAGGCTTTCTACGCGAAGTTTCTAATAGATACTGTCAAAATAAAAGTTTTATTGAAATGGTTAAATTATTAAATAGATGTGCCAAATATATCAAAATATTTATATGGCATCTATTTTGAAAATCATTTTCTGACCCAATTTAAATCATGAAAGTTTAAATGGCCTTCTGTAGGTGTGCAAAATTGGGTGGACATTATTTGAGTCATTCCAGAAATATGACAAAATGTTCAATTTACTCACCTGACAATATGTTGCAAAAAATCTGGCAAAATAGGATCTCTGTATGCATAAATGTTGCTTCTGATTAATATTGTTTGTGTACAAAATTTGATTGAATTTTGTTGAAACGTTTAATAGATATAACAAACTAATCTTAATTATTTATATATAACCCATTAAAACCTGCCTGCCGCACATAACAGCGAATTTACATACGATTTTCATAAATGGAGGACAATAAGTTTATGTATTAAGATATTTGATGAATGTCATAGACACAATATACTAAAGTAAATTTAAATATGTTACATAGTTTTGAAGATATAGCACACAAAGCTTAAATGTTTATATAAACACCATTCAGAAAATAAGAGACTTACACACCTAAAACATATAAATTAATATGTTCTACCAAAGTACAAATCCTTCGCCAAATTTGAAAGATATCGGTTGATTGTTTCCCGAGATACGACATAAAACTGTATTATTTCATGTGGGATTATCTTACAAAATGGTGGATAAAATTAGTTTTCTTTTGTTTATATAAAGTTTGAAATATATACTACCAGGGTACAAAATTTGGTTGAAACTGGTCAAACGGTATGGTAGTTATACCAAATAAAAATAACANAATATATACTACCAGGGTACAAAATTTGGTTGAAACTGGTCAAACGGTATGGTAGTTATACCAAATAAAAATAACATTATTATATGGCTGCCATTTTGAATATAAGTGCCTAATTAAGTTCAATTAGTTATATTTACCCGGTTTATCATAGCAAAACTTAAATGCCGAATTTGCCGAAAATTGTTTCAGTGGTTTTAGAGGTATAGCATAAAACCTTAATTTTTTCATGTAGAACTATCTTCCAAAATGGTAGACCGACAACAATATTTCCTTCTGAATTAAATGCTTAGAACTTGCACTGTCAGTGTAGAGAATTTGGTTTAAATCGGTTGAATGGTTTCCGAGATATGACATATAACCCAAAATTCTACAATCACCACCATTTTGAAAGTAAGTTCCTGTCGTGGTCAAAAACTATAAATGTCAGGTGTCATTAGTTAGTACTATATGAGTAGCAAGTTTGGTGAAATTCGGTTGACGCGTTCAAAAATTGAAAAGGGGGGCACACACTTATGCACAAACACACACACCTACACACATACACACAAACACACACACCTACACACACATACACACAAACACACAAAAACACAGAAAGGAAAGTGATCTCATAAGCCTTTCTTTCCTTTGGAAAGTACGCTAAAAAAGGTAGGGATGTGTTCCAAGTGATTTTGCATTCCTGTTCTTCAACGTAAATACCAGTTGAATTACTTATGGGACCGCCTTCATGGAGATTTTTGTGGGACACAGACAGAAATGATAACAAAAAGAACGACGCTAGCATTCACATCTTCCTCGGAATCGCCTCTATGTACAGGGCAAATGAACTGTAGAGCAGTGTATTTGTACTGATAAGAATAACTTCAGGTCTTTTTAGCAATGATCCTACTATTTCAGTAGTGGAATGCTGTATACNGTATTTGTACTGATAAGAATAACTTCAGGTCTTTTTAGCAATGATCCTACTATTTCAGTAGTGGAATGCTGTATATTCTAAAATCGAATCAGTGGGAAATCAATGATTTGCAGTTAAATGTATCTTTTGAATCAGTGAAAATTGATCCACCTAAAATCAGTGGAAAACCACTGGTTGTTTCAAGAAATCATTTTCACTAGTTGAGTAAGAGCCAAAGCCAACTGCATGTGACGAATTAAATATTGGACACTGTGTATATTAAATTTAGTCATATTATTACGAGAAATAAACATATTTACGACAGCCACTGTTGATGTACAATTTAACGTAACTAAAATAGTAAATATAATGGCATTGTCTATGATTTGATTCCACAATACTCTGCTGCCAGAATATCTCCATATCAATTGAGCTACAAAGCTCACGTTGAATATGAAGTATTAAAAGATTTTATCGGCACTGTGTAACTTTAAATATTATGCTATTTGTCTCCCTTATTAGTTTTATTGATAACATTCGGGTTGTTAATGCAAATAGTATGTATGAATGCACTTACGTCACAACATTTCATACAGTTTAAACTTCCAAACCGAGCGCTATGACGATTACGTGAAAACGAAATGGACGATTGAATGCTCNACATTTCATACAGTTTAAACTTCCAAACCGAGCGCTATGACGATTACGTGAAAACGAAATGGACGATTGAATGCTCATGTTACCTCTGAAAGGGTGATATTAAAGACGATGAGAACTCCCAGAGCTGTGGTTTTGGAGGAAGCACTAACTGTGACAAGAGATTTCCAGTAATTTCCTAATAAATCAATACACTGTAATGATTAAGAGTTCAAGAAAACTCTCTAGTTTTATTATTGCTTTAAAACAAGTTAATTGCCACACAAGTTCTCGAGACAACTCCCTCCCGTTCCTGTACGTAGATTACGTATAGTTCGCGTCGTGGGGGGGGGGGATAATCTGCTTCGTACTTGCTGGGTGATTCTAGATATTCGTAGCACTCGCGGAACACTACTCAGGGTCCTTCACACACGCTGGATGACTGTACTTATCTGTCCTGTTGTGCTGGTAGCTGGTCCTGCAGTTGAGATCTGGTGAACTGGAACTGGCAGGCCTCTGCGTCTGATGTCGGCTGGCTCTTCCGGAATCGCTCCGCGTCTTCGGACTCTCGTCGGCTGCCCGTCGTTGGCGACCCGCTCCGCGCTCGTCGACGCCCGTCCGCTGACTGCCTTGTTTCCTCGGACTCCTCTCGTTTTGTAGCCTCCCTCGCCATATTCAAACTGCCTCGTCTGCACGTGGTCCGGGAATCTCGTGGCGTCTCCCTGAGTAATAAAAACACGTGTCTGGGGCTCGGGCTGCCCAGCATGGACCTTCGGTTCTGGTATGGCCGTTTCATTGTCTCGTTCTGCACGTGCTTACTTGGCGGGTGGTCTTTGGATCAGTGCCCACACTGGTCCATCCCTTGTCCCCGGATATGCTGCTATTCTTCTCGTACACCCGCTAAAAGCTTTTCTTGGTTTATTGCGGCGAAGCCCGGGGTCGTGGGACCTCGGCGTATCTTGGGGCAGCTGCCCAGTGTAGCTGTGTTCGTGCCCTGGTGGCTTCCGTTGCCTCCGGATGCCGTCTGCACGTGCAGAAAACTTGGGTGGCCCGTCTTTGCAGCTGTGAGGCGCGGGATCCTTTATTTGGACACGTCCGCCACCCTTAATATTTATTGGTGTTGACCGCCGGCAGGCTTCCATAGCGCGTGTGTTCTGACGGCAAAAAATGCATGGACGCGGGGAGCGTCAACGATACCCACACTTTGAAAAAGTATATTTTATGGGTTTTAGTTAAATCACGTGTTGTTTGCGTTTTAACCCATTTATGAAAATATTAACTTTTAAACTCCTTATAAACGAAGACTAATAGCGCAGTTGAAAACCATATCAGTGAGGGATCAGTATCATGGTTGACACGCCAGTTTAAATATCCCGTTTTCTATAGATGAAGGAAAGCGGGAGTATTGTCACTAAATTTCCAGATGAAGTGTTCGAAATTAACTGTTTAGTCGGCCAGGCGTTCTTCCTTTTTGAAAAAAAGAGTTATGCTCACTGATTAAAGTTGGTGCATATATTTTCCCATTTCGGATTATATTTATTTCATTGCTACGCCTGGTTTAACTGGTCCATCAGTTNAAGTTGGTGCATATATTTTCCCATTTCGGATTATATTTATTTCATTGCTACGCCTGGTTTAACTGGTCCATCAGTTATTAAGCAAGTCACTGAAAAAAAGCGAGAGAAATGGTTGATGAATCAGTGGGAAATATCACTAAATCAGTAAATGAAGGAATTTTTTTTTACTAATTCGTCAGTAAAATTGACAGAAGTGACTGTGAATAAGTCAGATGCTGTTGGCTGATTTAAACGGTAAAATTAATCGCTGATTCAGATTTATTGTGTAGGAACGGTCAGTGTGATCGTCTTCTATGGTAGCTAGTACGCGTGCAATCCGTATGTGTTAGACATTGCCATCTGAGACGTGTGTGGCCAAGTCAGAGAGTGTTTTGAAATAGTGTTCCTTTTATGCGTGATTCCCAGAAAATTTTGTTTCTCCCTCTTTCAAAGTGTGTGCGCTTTACGTGGATAATTAAAATGCACAGCATATTAACACTAAACGCGATTTTCTAACACGCTGCATAGGAGATATACTTTCACAAGTTCCTGTACCATTTGATTAAGTTTCTGAAAATGAATGATTTTTTTTATTGTTTTGCGTAGATATGTGACTGCTGTCTACTACAAAGGGCGGAAATTCTGTAAGAACAACCTATAAATTGATATAGTTATGTAAACGTTTTACTTTACAAAAATTGTTATATTTTGGTTTTTCCAACGATTAACTCACGCTGTTAAATTTTCATTATTTTCTTAAAATNCTTTACAAAAATTGTTATATTTTGGTTTTTCCAACGATTAACTCACGCTGTTAAATTTTCATTATTTTCTTAAAATGCAAAAATTACACTAATGCGGAATCGCAAATAATTTTTATAATTCACGGCACAGTTTGATAACAAGTTATAATTTTNATTATTTTCTTAAAAGGCAAAAATTACACTAATGCGGAATCGCAAATAATTTTTATAATTCACGGCACAGTTTGACAACAAGTTATAATTTTCTTTGAACCGTATGTGTTAACGTTATGCTTGTTTCCTGAATAGTGACCAAAGAAGAAATGNAACAAGTTATAATTTTCTTTGAACCGTATGTGTTAACGTTATGCTTGTTTCCTGAATAGTGACCAAAGAAGAAATGGATTCTCCTGAGTTATTTTGCTCCATAAAATCTCTAGGTATACCGCGGAATATCACGTTTTTCTGGTATATTTATTCTGATTTTCGGTGGACGTGATAACTCAGGAAACATGTTCTTAAAGAGTCTTGCATTCGGTATATTGTGGGAGTAAACCCAGAGAGGTTTTTCATTCTCATTTATGGTGAATGGAGGGAATGCAGTATACATTCCTTGTTGTGTAATTGCCTTCTAATCGGGTGGCCTAAACTGAGCGAAATAATGTCCAAAACACGTTTGTCAGAGTGTATATCATAAAGAATAAAATAAAGACTACATTACTAACAAAACAACATTTTGATTCTAAACCAGAAAATTCACTTACTGTAAGTACTTTAAAACATATTAGCGTAGTTTTCAGTAGAAAGAAGCCATTAAGATATTTCACCAATTTAAGAATTCTTCTTGGAAGCGAAATATTTAAACGATGAATCCGAAACCTAGAAACATAAATAAGAATATATTGATCCCCGTTTTCTGCATTAAGAGGGCGTAGTAAACTAATACTGTATATGATAAATACTAGAACTGAAATTTACATGTTTCTGGTTGGCAATATAGAAAATCCAAGAAAGAACAGTTGCAGATAACCAATTTTGCCAACTCTGTGAACAGACATTTTGTCAGAGTGATGACGTCCTCTGAAGTTTTTTATGCCATCAATTTGTACAATTGCATGCTGCGCAAAATATCTTGCCGATAAAAAGCGTTACTCTGGCAAATGTTTGCTCACAAAAGAAAACACTATTATCTACACTCTAAGAAAAAGTTTGCAAATTGTCCATATCACTGTATAAGCGCACTGGGAAAGCACGAAAGGTAAAGTTAATTTTTCCATACGTGAGTGGTAGTTTTCCCACATCTGTTAAGGGAAGGATAAAACGCGCAATGAAGTTCCCAGCTTTGTATAATAGTAGTTCTATATTTGCAGCCATACAGGTGTCAAAATGCCCATACTATTTCGCCTATGGTTTTGAAATCTGCGATTACAGTTTGGGAAGTTTGCCGGAAAAATGTTTACATAGTATGATTTCCGTTTCTTAGATTTGCATACACGTTTCCTAAATTTTGTACTCTTCAGGTATACGAGTTTAGCCTTAATTTATGCCCCGCGTTTTCTTAAAAGAGTGTATAGTACATAAACAAACACTATATGCATAAATAAATATATATAGGTCCTTATATGCGAATATAGAAAAAGTAACAAACCGAGATCCTAGAAAATGTTATTCTTAAAGGCTGTTCACGGTAAACTGAGCACTTACATATGGAATATTCTTCCATCATACGTAAAACTAACATTGCCTTAGGCCTCACAACTTCGTTTATGCGTCAGCCAAATGAAACTCTAAAATTATTAGGAAAGTAAATATTCTATTAATTTTCTCATTCTTACACTAAAACCAATTCAACGTTAAAACAGGGATTACTTTCCCTCCGCCGTTACCAACTTCACTGGGCTCTTGCACATTAGTGTTCTGTTAAAATATATGCAAGTAGGGGCAGTGACAATTTTCAAAGGTTGATATCAAAACTTCTTCAATTAACTATGAACATCCTACGGTAAACCGGGGCAACTTTACACTTGTTGGGGTAACTTCGCCCCACTCAAAATGCTTGTTTTGGTGCCATTTTGTGAAGTGGTAGCAAACGTTAGATGGGTGGGTAACATTCAAGATTTAATATACTTAAATATGAATTCTTTTTTTTTTTAAACGGCACCAAATCAAAAATGTTAAGTGGTGCAAAGTTACACCAGCAGGGGCAAAGTAACTCCAATTTACGGTATAGCTTTTTGAGTAAAGATTTCGCCAGCATGATGCATTACTGTCGAGATATTTCTCAGACCGTATATTTGCACGTTTTAGAGCGACGTAAGATATCGCGCTAAAGGAGTGTGCCATTCCATAAATTTATTTGCTCACAAAGTAGGCAGAATCTTAAATTTGGAAGTGCTCTTTTTTTATTTTTCTATATTGTCTTTCAGAAACTTTTGAACCCCAATTAACGTGTTCAACGTTATTTTATTTACAATGATCTGGTTAAAGAGCCCCAACGATCTTTTACACGCCTCGTACTTCAGGGCCTATGCTGAANTTTTATTTTTCTATATTGTCTTTCAGAAACTTTTGAACCCCAATTAACGTGTTCAACGTTATTTTATTTACAATGATCTGGTTAAAGAGCCCCAACGATCTTTTACACGCCTCGTACTTCAGGGCCTATGCTGAAATCTGCGTAGCGGAACTTCCTAAAGAGACCGTGTCAGTTTCAAAGGCGTGTGCCTTTCCCCCACCGTTCTCACCCTCGTCTGGCGTGGGGAGTGGGGGTTGGGGAGCAGTTTTTCAGCGAGTTCATATTCTCGTCGCAACCCTCTTGCCGTTCTCCTCGACCGCCATCAACGTGCGCTGACGTAACGACGGACTCCCCTGAGGGTTGTTCGCATCAGCTGGACGTCGGCGCCCTAATGAAGTGCCGAGCTCCACACATGTTGCACTCGCACGTGTGTGAGCTCGTCCCGTGGCAGGGCACACGTCGTTAGCTGCGCTCGCTCACGCCTCCAGCGGCGTCTCTGATTTACGACTCAACACCTTCCGGGCAAGATCGCTCTCCTGTCATAGTCTAGTCAAACTCGGATAGTATACTCCTTCCCTTCTTCCCCCCTGCTGGAATACTCTCTTCCATTTACGTACGGCCTCTTAGCCTTTATTCTTTATTTTTTAATTATGAATATAATAGTACACACTATCAAGGATGACTACGAAGAAGACGAAAATGACGAAAATTCAGATAACCAAATGATATTGCTACAGATCTGTTAATAAGTTTGTAAAACAACAACATTATTGTCCTCTCTATACAAATACTGCATTTCTGAATATAGTAACCTAGTAGATTATGAATTGTTGATTTTCCGAAGTCATTTTTAATTTAAAATAATAATTTTGTTTTCTTAATATTAATTAAAGGTGGAGAGACTTGCCTATAAAACAGCGGATATAGTTAGTTAACTAACACAAACTTTCTTAACCTAAAGTAATGAGGTTTATATTTGTAATAATATTATTTTTATAATAATTAATTTAGAATAATTATTAAAAAATTTTGTTTAAGCAGTACACGTCTTGTTCATATTCACGTTAACAACTTTATTTAAGATGCGAAAAATTTTTGTTAGTGGCATCAATATTTCACCTGTCAGTTTTCTGTCAAAGTGCTTTTCAGACAAATATGGTTATAAAGCCAAAAAAATAAAAACGAACGAAACGGAAATTTACTATGTCACAGTTTTCTTTCAGAAAGCGGCGAAATATATTTGTTTAAGTGGAATTGTTACAATTGAAAGAATTTATGTTATATTGGCAAATATTAGCATATATACATATAAAAATATATATATATATACACACGCACACACACACACTGACACACACATACACACTCACCTAATAAAAATTAGATCTTTTGATACCAGTTTCTTAACGAAAAAAAATAGTTTAAGAGATATATACATACGACTTACTGTCTAAGAGACAGTCGAGCTTAACTATTTGTTGATCGTGAATTGGCTAGTGGGTAAAGATGGGTGATCAGTAAATCTCTTACTGGCATCAAATTGCATCCTCGAAATAAATTTGTCGCTATACAAATTTTCTTCGCAAATGTTTGAAGAGGGAGCATAAATTGTACTAATAAAGCTTTTCAATCAACCTGTCATAGATATTGAATAATATCTCATTGTGGTGGTAACCTAGGACCTACCGCTTTGGAGGGATCTATGGATGTTCTTAACCAATAATTGCAATACCTTGAAAGTCGGTAACAAGCAAATCGCTCGATAAAAAACAGTTGCTTTACAGGGGTGGCGACAGAGCACANCAATACCTTGAAAGTCGGTAACAAGCAAATCGCTCGATAAAAAACAGTTGCTTTACAGGGGTGGCGACAGAGCACATGAACAAATACTAAAAAATAAAATACACTATGTGAATACAATAAATACAAACCTCCTAATGAATACAGCGATAGTTAATGTCACTGTTTTCAGAAACTATGGGGTCATTCACCCAGGCCATCAGCGATCAATATTGCCTCGTACCTCGTTTAGGCCTATCTGACACTGTTATTTATTTGCAGTGAAGCATTTGCATTGCTGCGTTTACTATTTAAAACAAGGTGTGTGAGTGAGTGTGTCANCTGTTATTTATTTGCAGTGAAGCATTTGCATTGCTGCGTTTACTATTTAAAACAAGGTGTGTGAGTGAGTGTGTCACCCATTTCTAGAAAAAAGCTCTATTTTAAATAGGTGTTTGAAAACCGGGATAACGGTTGGTTTTTAGGGTAACAATAGATGCTCTGTTAATAAAAAATAATATTTACGCATCCGGGTGGTGACATTTGAAACGAAATACGAATAGCAATCTAAGTATTTTCCAAGGAACACATTGAGGACTGCGATATGTTTTATTGTGAGAATGTATATTTATTAACTTACAAATTTTCGAAACACACAAGTTTTTCTCTTAAATGATTTCTGTAAATTGTCATAGCAAGCTAATCACAAATTCGACGACGTGCAGTGTGTAGAGATGATACTATATATTCAATGTTCAGTTTTTTAAAGTGGACATTCTTACTTTTTTATTAACTTATGTGTAAATAATATACGTACTTATCTAAAAAAAAGATTGATTTTTAAGTCCCGTCTCAATAAGAGGTACCGTACCAGGATACTTGACTAGTTAAAAGGCGATTATTAAAAAAATACCTAGTTCACAAAATTTACTATTTTGCGTTTAATGTATCATTAGTAACTCTGGGGGTTGATACGAATTTCAGCATTAAAACGGACCCAATGCAGTCATTGTAACATGATCTTGTGGCTTCCTTTTTTTTCATTAAGTGTTAGGCAGGCTCTCAGTTAATGACTTGGGTTCCTTTTAACAATGACGTATGGTTGTGCGTGGACGTTGGAAAGTTTAAAACATGAGGGTTGGCAGTATTGTCGTAATAGCTTATTGAGAAGCAGAATGTTTATGTTTACCACTAGAGAATAGTAAAGTTAAGAGTTGGTTTGCCTAATTATTTAATGTGTTAAATCTTATGGTGATGGTGAAAATAAATGGAATTGCATTTAAACTACCAGGACCATACCAATTAAATATTATAACTTGATGAAATCTGGATGGCTTTGAGTACCTTGGGAATGGTGGAAAACTGCAACATGCTCGTAGGACTCGTTCACACCACAGGTAAGCCACAAAGCCATTACTTTTCAGGGTAAACATAATTGCATTTGTTTGAATTGCGAAGATACTCTCCGTTCCAGAGGTATTAAATAAGAGTGCATGTCAAATAAAGTAAAAAACCGAAGTATATGGGACATAATCTTAGTCACTAAGCTTCAACAAACCAGGCTTATATGCCTTTGGCAAGTTAGGTGCATTCCCTAACTAGCAAGAAATAATTTTTAAACCTAAAATGTTAGTACCTGTAGAGTTTTTATGTGCAGGTGTCGGAGAAAGTGCTTTTACCAGTTCGACGATGTGGATAAAGCACTCATTCATAACGATCTGTACAAAAATTTTAATTCAAAAGATTAACATACAACGCATGATTGAAGCTCCTGAAGTGAAACAGAGGTTATGACTAAGAAAATGTGATAATTCTAAAATTAGTTAAAATCGTTCAAACACATTTTTATTCTTCGGGACACCAAAATAGAAGTATGCCGTGAAGCTTAATTCCAGCTTTTTGATGTGACTGACAAATAAAAGGAGTTATTAAATTGGTTTTGGAAGGAAAATTGCCACATATCATGCCTGTGCTAAGAAGTAAGGGCCAGATGACCTTTTAAGAAGCCATTATCATATAAGATCATTCCCTGTTAAAGAAGCTCATTATACCAGTAGGGACTGCTCATGTCGGTCACCTGAGCTTTATATGAGCAAGATGTATGAACTGTTGCAAACTAAATATCCCAACACTGCTATAAAATACGAGTTTTATCTCAAGTATTTCAAGTTAAACTTCAACTTCAAATTCNATCATTCCCTGTTAAAGAAGCTCATTATACCAGTAGGGACTGCTCATGTCGGTCACCTGAGCTTTATATGAGCAAGATGTATGAACTGTTGAAAACTAAATATCCCAACACTGCTATAAAATACGAGTTTTATCTCAAGTATTTCAAGTTAAACTTCAACTTCAAATTCGGTGATCCAAAAATGTATACTTGTTATTATTGTGAGAAAAAGAAATTGCGCATGCAAAGTCCGAATATAAATTTAACTGAAAATAAACTGGCTGTGGCTGAATTAACGGTACATCTTAGGTGAGCAAAGAAGTTCACAAGTGTCCTATGTAAAACTACAAATTTATCCCAAAAATAGTTAATATTGTGGGACTTGTTTCTGATCTCATGCAAAATTGAGATCTTCCAAAGCTTTCTGTCCTGGAAATCCTTTACTTGCTACAGTTGAAAGTAAAAATGTCTCGCATTTTAAATACTTAAACAGAACGTGTCCACTACTATGTTTACCACGAATGCCAAGTTTGCAGGGTAGCAAATTAAGTCTGTCGGTTTTTCTTTGACTACATTGATGAATTTACTGCACCTATTTTTTCAGACAACTTTCTGGGGTAGAACAGAAAACATGATCTTTCCAAAGTCGGTCCTGCTCTATCAGACAATGCCAAAATATAAAACGATCAAGCAGTTCATCCCTTAGCGAACATTCTTTCAATCCCTGTGACAGAAGCTTCAGCATAAGTAAAGGCCCATCATACAGAGTGACGGGATCCATAGTTCAAAATATATATTTAAACTTATTGTCAATGCTTCATTGAAGTCTCCAGCAACTATCACTCCTATGGACACATACATTATATTTGACTATTCCAGTTTGTAGCCCCATGCCTACAAAAGGTCACTAATTTCCTCCGAGGTAATGCACCGAGCACGTAAAGAAAGGGAACAATTAAATATTTTCAGGCATCATTATTTTCAATACACTCACGCTAAGAAGAGAGATGTTAGAATTATTGAGCTCATACGAGCAGCAGAGTTGCAAACCGTTCACACATTTACTCTTAAGAAAGTCAACAATGTCGCGTTGCCTATAGATAGAACACATCCTCAAAGGAAAGTCCCCGTCAAGGCTATTACAATTGAAGATTTAAGATATGTTTTCACTTATATTTCTGATAAACATAAGGACTTTTACACGGAAATAACCCTTTGTCTTACAACTGCGCCACCCTAGAAGATGAAAATAATGATGCTTGATTATGTGATTGTGATTTCTACTATTGTTCATTTTTCAGTCAGTTTAAGCTTAATTAACAGTGTATTATTTAAACTACCCATGCGATTTTGTGACCAAAACATGCGTGTGTTTATGTGTGTATGTGTGTGTGTTATTATGTTGATAGTTAAAAAGAACTTACTTTAACAAAATGTACTTTTTTTCCTGGCAACTGTAAGTATTATAAAGTCATGAAACCTTTCTTAAATGTTAACTTATACCAAAAGGAGTACCACATTGTAGATTTGTTCATGAAAATAATAAAAAAGTTAATTATTTATTTTTTGAAACAATACAGACATGAGTTAGAAATTTTTTTAATAATCTATTCATATAAATTCATAGATAAATGCTTTCCGGCTTTTTCCCAGACATTTATATGAGATGACTATCTCCTCCATACGGGCAAAATTATGAGGTGCTATTGTAACTTCACTTTCATCAATTGATAAATATAATAAATAAAATGTGTACTGCTAAAAATTTTTGGTCCCGCCGGGAATAGAAACCGGGACATTTTCCCAGCATTCAGGCGTCCTGTCCATTTTACCAGGTGTTTCGTAAATATAATAACTAGCGACCAAACTTATTTAATTTGGCGCGTTGACAGAGCGCCAGCACAGAAACAGATGTTGGCAGTCTCAGACAAGATTTAAAATGGATTATTCCATTTTTCCGTATTTGGTCGATTCAAAATTCAGGTCGCCAAGAGGCTTAGGTCATGGACGAGACATGAGACATTCGAGATAGATTTCCTACTAATATAATGATAATGGACATATATATAAATGCATTACAACAGTCGTCCATTTTTAATGACGGAACACAAGTTCTATACATGTTGTATTCACTTAGAAAAATATTTGGAATCTATTTACAAAAGCAGAGTACATCATCATAATTCAGGATGGTAGATATGAAACCGAAACAACGAGTGTGAAGTAGGGGTGACCAATAAAGTAATATGAATGAATAATATGTTTAATNCTTACAACAGTCGTCCATTTTTAATGACGGAACACAAGTTCTATACATGTTGTATTCACTTAGAAAAATATTTGGAATCTATTTACAAAAGCAGAGTACATCATCATAATTCAGGATGGTACATATGAAACCGAAACAACGAGTGTGAAGTAGGGGTGACCAATAAAGTAATATGAATGAATAATATGTTTAATTTTTNGGTCATGGACGAGACATGAGACATTCGAGATAGATTTCCTACTAATATAATGATAATGGACATATATATAAATGCATTACAACAGTCGTCCATTTTTAATGACGGAACACAAGTTCTATACATGTTGTATTCACTTAGAAAAATATTTGGAATCTATTTACAAAAGCAGAGTACATCATCATAATTCAGGATGGTAGATATGAAACCGAAACAACGAGTGTGAAGTAGGGGTGACCAATAAAGTAATATGAATGAATAATATGTTTAATTTTTCCCTGAAAATTCTTAAACATTTGAGTATTTACAAGAAACGATGATTTTTGGTAAACGCAAACTTTGCTGAAGTACAACTGAATTTACAGGACATCTACAACAGACCTACGGTTGCCCTCGCGTCTCCTACAAGCAACCATGAGTGCGAATTACCATAACCATACTATTAACGGCGTAGTGTGCGTATGTGCAATGTACGTCTGCTGTTGAGGTTTGCCTTAATATTCAATGTTGCGTTTCTAGTAAGCACGAAGTTAATGTTCGTAGTAAGCAAACGGTTTTCAGCTCTCTAAGTGGTTGGGGACAAAGATATCCTAAATAATTTCTATATTTTATGTAAATAAAATGCTGACAAAATATACGGAACACCTTCGAAGTGTTTTTGTATTGTTTAATTACGCTGTAACAACACTACAAAACATAAAAAGTTTATACATTTCACTAAAAGCCCAAGTTTTATATTAATAAAATCAGAACATCATTTTTCTAAAAAACTTTGAGTGCGGTACAGATTCACGTCTGCAGGAATATTAGTTCTGTTGATCTCTGTATTCCCTTTTACATCGGTTCTTTTGGTTCACTCAACTCCAACTCCAGGCAAACTTACTACACTGAACGACTTTCACTACTGGCTGGTTCTACGCCAATATAATGTCTAGTTGAAAGTGACCCAATCAAATGCTCGTTCCTGCGTTGAATGATATACAACCCATCCTTTGCATTTGAGTATTTTACAGTTAGAATGTCGCTGAGGTAATTCTATGTTGCAGAGAAGCTTATAAAAAACTTTCGGTGAAGGAATATTTCATCAAAGAATGCGGACGTCGTAATGTTACGGTAAACTCAATACAAATCACTTGAATTCAGGTAACGTGATATTCCGTCGACGATAATCAAAGTTTTAATACTGGATTTTGGTTGATTCGATGTTGAGGAGTTTTGTAAATTATAGTCTATTTACGATTTCTTCACACTTCATGAATCAAACTTTAGAACAATCACCCCATGTATTACGGGTTTGGTTGTTTCTTAAATATATTACGTATTGCAAGCGTTTTATAATTGCGTTAGTAAAATTGTACCTTATTTCTAAATTAATTCAAATTTAACTTATAAAATATAATATTAAATAGTTAAATAATATGAATTAATACAGGGAGACAAAATGTGTGTTGGTAATACCTAGTGAGGAATAGTTCTTATGGAATATAATATTACCCTGAGTGCGAATGAATCCGGCGCGTTGTACCTTTGTTGCAATTCTCTATGCTTAGTTAAGCTTTGTTTGTATGAGGCTGAAAGAAGAACTTTAGCAGGGCGTCAGAAATGTTTGAAGTAACCATGAACTGCCTATACCAATATTTGAGGCGAGTTAGAGGCAGCCCTGNCGTCTATAGTCTTTTCTTGTTCCGTTCCTCCCAACGCCCCTTCTCGACCCTGGCACCCTGGAGCCGAGTGGGCCCCAACCCTATTTCTCCGTGTTTTGCTGGGGAATCTCGCCCTTCGGCCAGCTTCCTTCGTGTGTGGGAACCTCACACATTCATCCATCCATCCGGACCCACGCAGCTCTGCCAGGGGAAACGAATATCATGCGGGGAAATACTGACGCCCTCTTGCAATCGACACTATTTGTTAACACGGTGCTTAGTGGCAGATTTTGCATGCAAATTTCAATGACCATTTTTTTAATTTCAGTTTTACTTTTTGCCTACACCGAACATTACAAATTACCTAATCGCCACCGTGTTAGTTATTACCTACGTTCTATTACAGCTCAAAATAATTGTTTATGTTATTAGAACGCCAAGAATAATACTTATTGGAAATTTGTTATGCGATTTTCTCATATTTCAGTTTTAACATTTGAGATAAAATTTTAAGTCAAAATAGCTTAAATTTAAACCTTCACCACAGGCGGACCAACTGTCACATTTCGAATAAATTGCTACATGCCATCCGCGTGACTTCAATAAACACATAAATTGAAACAAAACTTTTTGTTTAAACAATTTTTTTTAAATTTGTATGATCCAAGATTTTGAGTTACAATTCCCAAATTCCCATGTTTACAGTTAGAAAATCACGAAAGATGTTTTGTAATGATTTGGTATATTTATCAAGTCATCATCGATATTGTGACAAGAAACCATAAAAAATCCTATTAGTCAGCGATGGTGTAATAAATAGTCAGACCACTCGACCCCACCTAGGCGAACCGGGATTAGGGTCTCTCACAAATTTTCGCATGTGGGAATCGTGCCGGACATGCCGCTAGTCCGTGGGTTTTCTTGGGGATCTTCCTTGCATTCTGGCGCTACTCCATATCGCTTCATCCTTATCGGCTGTCAAGACCACAATGTTAAGAAACGCCCAAATCTCCCCAATCCTCAAAGTATCTTCAAAACAAAGTATCCTCAAAACGTATTAAAGAAAGTTTGCTCTTAAACAGCCTTAACTGAAAACTTTTGCATATAAAGTAGTCTTAAGACATTAAACTTCTCTTGATATTTTTTCCTTGCATTTGTTACTCAAAATCATTTCAACTATTTACTTTTGACTTATGCTGTGACACACATTTTATTACGGACTGGTATTACATTTTCCTGTTGGAATAAAATGCCTTTTGAGAGCGAGGTCACTAAATAGCCGCAAGATAACTGAATTAAAGACGCTGCCCACCAAAAAAATGTATTATTTTACATTTGTACGAAATGCCGTCCAACTTGTAGGCATAACGTGTAACTATTCTTACCTCGCACAAAAAAAATCACACAGTTTTTGCATTACAGCAAGTCAAAATCACAATTTTACTGTTTTGGGATATACAAATAAAACAAGCAGCGATATTTACAGAAAATTTTACAATTGTCACTGAAAGGCCATGTTTTAATTAACTTTAACTTGTATTTAGCAAAATTTTATATAAAACAATCATAAATTGTTAAAAATTGAAAATTGTGTGAACGTTTCCTTGTTATGAGTAGCTTTAAAAAATCGTGAAAGTATTTCATAGTGTGATCTTAAATATTTTTTATAGTTTCACTTATTACCTTATTTCTATGTGAAATACGTCATTTCGGTGAGTTGCCTTTTGTGATTTTCACATCCTAAAAACACTAAAATTGTGATTTTGACAAGTCATATTTAAAAAATTAAGCAGCTTAGAATTTTGTTATGCGAGGAAATAGTTTTTCTAAGTAATGTTTACAAGTTGAACAGTTTTTAGCTAGTACGAACATAAGATAATGAATTTTTGGTGGCCACCAGCCTTAGATCCTAACTTGCTGTGGCTAGGAAGATGGGGTAACAGGTGCAAAAGAAAGCAAGAAACCGTTGCATTTTATTCTTCTTACATTAAAAAAATACCAAATACTGCAATTCTGCGAATTTTTACTAGAATCAGTAAAAGAAAAACTCCTTCATTATAACCACCAAAAGACTGTTAATTATTTTATTAACTGAATTTTAACAGATTTTTAAAGAAGTCAAATTTTGACGCTGAAGCGCATAGGATAGTTTTCAGTATCTAACCGATACTCTTGCTAAATCTGCTTTTGCGGTTAATTCAGCACTTTTTAAATCAATCTCTTAAAGAATTACCCGTTCCCGAAATGCATATACGTTAACGGACACTAGAATGCGCGCTTCCAACAAAGTTGGTAGCGTTGTACGAAAAGTAGTTCCATCTCTTAACGTCGTATTTAATACGATGTTCAAATTTCTGGACACCGAAAATGGTTGCTTTGGTTTCAGTCAATTTAATCCGCATGAATATATATATTGTCTTACAGTTGAATATTTTATCTTCCTAAACATTTTAAAGCTCCGCTTGATAGACGCACTCGGAAGGATACAAATTGGGCTGAAAAGTATATCTGCTGAACTGCATTCGAAAGTTTTCAATTTACAGCGAATAGCCTATAGCAGCTTTATAATAATCATTGTTAGCTCTTCAAGGCTTAAAAATGAAAGTCACCCAGGTATGTAGCCAAGAAAACACATTAGGCTTTAAAACCTGTATCGTTAAAATTTGTTTTTTTTGCATCACAATTTCATTTTTTACTGATTTATATTGAATTTCCCTGAACAACGTTGTCCATTTCGTGTATTCTCTGATAATAATTATAAACGGAATATTCTGTAATTATCATAGCACTGACATAAATGATATATATTCAGTATAATGGTGTTTAAGTAAGCACACGACGCTATTCAAAACATCACATCGACCTGCAGCACAATCGCCAACAGACACAACAGCAGTCTCCTGTGGAGTGAATGACGTCGTAAACCCAAGAAAACGACTGACAATAAAAGAAAGGATTACGATGCAAGTAATTTAACTAATGGAAAAGACTCTTTAGTGAATACCGAAGCAACAGAAACAGAAGGTATATCTCTGATTGTGAAACTTAAGTTAAGGTTATGCATCATAGGAATATGCACATAGAGGCTAAAAGCGACGGACATCCAAAATGTAGTGACATCCAAAAAACTTATGTAGAACTCGGGACCAGAAAATCCAGTCTCGNACTCTTTAGTGAATACCGAAGCAACAGAAACAGAAGGTATATCTCTGATTGTGAAACTTAAGTTAAGGTTATGCATAATAGGAATATGCACATAGAGGCTGAAAGCGACGGACATCCAAAATGTAGGGACATCCAAAAAACTTATGTAGAACTCGGGACCAGAAAATCCAGTCTGGTTGAGATCTCGGCGTTAGTTTCCTCCCAAAACTAGAAAGACAACTTAGCATGTACGACCAGCCACGATCGTAAATCTATATTTTCCCTTTCCGACGAGGTTTTGACATTTATGTTGGTTGAACCAGGACTGTGCCTCGACAGTACTTCAGAATTAAAGCATTTTTGATGTAACCAAACGGAAGAACGAGGAAACTGTAAACACAATTTCTGGAAAGAAAGTCGAAAACAGGGGCATTTCACATCAACAAATATGACATGCTTTGAAAAAATAATGGTCGCTCATGAACGATGTAATTAAACAAAATTCTAAGTATTTAAATATTTACGTTCTTCTGGTTTCAATGTTATAATATTGCTCCGATAGGTTACTACCTCAACTGTGTGGGTGGATCCTCGAGGTCCAGTCTTCGCATACAATGACAGCTTGGAAACGACAAGGTCAATAGTTTTGAAAATTTATACATTTGGCGCTTAAGATATTGCTTAAAAAAGAGCACAACTGTTACTTCACGGGAATTTATTACATAAACTTTATGACCGATAAAAAAGTAATATTTACAAACGCCTGGAAATTGTTCGTTTTTTAAATGTTTAATAAACAAATCGTCTGGTATAAAGTTAATTGTAAATAGTACAAATTTTGCATCATTACTTAAAAAAAATAATTGTTTAACAAATTAACTGTAACCCCAAATATTCTTACTATACATAATAAGAAAAAGAAACCTTTAAAAATATATTTTCTAATATTAAATATTATCATAAAATTTTATTATATTTTAATATGAAAAGAATTGTAAAAATGTAAAGTACACAAAATCTTTGCAAACTAATTTTTTATGTTTCTTGAATTTGTTATAGCAAATGTTCTCAAACTGAGAAATATTTGACTGGAGCATAAAACAACAAAGATCAATCCAACAAACAACCGTGTTCAATGTTTCACCTCTGTAGCCCAGCTAGAGATCTGTCACCCGTGATAAAATCTTTCTTTAAAAAATGAAATTATTCATTCATATTTACACATAACTGGCACATGCTATGTCCTTTTTATTTTTAAATAAATGTAGTGTTCCTACTTTAAGATAATAATGTTTCCTTACTTACGGAAATATGGCTTCGAGTCACTCTTGTAGCATGGTTTATTTTGCAGTATTTTGTTTGTAACATTTCATAGCATTAAGTGCGTAGACCGTATATGGTAGTCAGTATTTTCGTTAGTGAAATGCAACAAACAATATTATAGTAAGATTTTAAAAAACTAAGTAAAATATTGTAATGTNCAGTATTTTCGTTAGTGAAATGCAACAAACAATATTATAGTAAGATTTTAAAAAACTAAGTAAAATATTGTAATGTTCAATTAAATTCGAAAACAGAAAATCTAAAACAGCTCTACATACCTGCAATTTGAGTTCAAACATAAAATGATACAATTCTGGAATCACACAAATAATACCGAAGTTTACAGGAACTGACTGGGTTTCACTCATTTATGCGGGTTTTGTATTGATAGAGGGAGGAATCACACTTCCCCACGCACTCATTTCCTTTACAAATTCTACTTATTTACAGAACCAATCGATAGCCTGTTATTAACAAAATTTCTCTCTGAGTAGCAGTCCGCTGATTAAAAATCACTTATCAGGCATTTAAGCAATTGCAAGACCGATTTTTTTTTCATATTGTGCTTGGAAACTACAAAAGGTGACAATATGAATTAATCTGATGTGTTTAACCATAAAAACGAGAGAGTGGAAACTAACTGACCTAAGAAGTCAGACTTGCTAGTAATTAATCACGGTGACAGTTGCCGTCCCACTTATCCTCGCATTTCTGCTAGAACTGCGCAGCGTAAACTTAAGGAAAACACACGATAGCGTGCACAGCAATCACGCTCGATAACAACAGAAAATTGATGACTTTGGACTGTAGATATACTATACTTTAAGTGTTATAATAATGCCGATTTAGTTCGTACCCGAAATAGCGGAGTTTCATGCATAAGCTGTTCTTACNATACTTTAAGTGTTATAATAATGCCGATTTAGTTCGTACCCGAAATAGCGGAGTTTCATGCATAAGCTGTTCTTACATATTTATTTTAACTATCATACTTGAAAAGTTGGTTTGACAACTTTGTCTTTATCCATAACTGTAACTTGGAAAAGTCTAGAGAGACAGTTGCGACCGAGGTGCGGTGCATGTGACATAAGAGTAGTGGAACCTTCCAGTGACGTGGGACGGGCTTAATATAGGACGGCGAAGCAAGCGCTGCGGGAGTGGGTGGCTAGGGGTAGAAATGATAGCTACTTATATGCTGTGTCCTTGAACGAGGTGTCCGCTGAAGGGAGCCGGCGGCCAAGTTCTTCACGGTTCGTCGCTAGCAAAGTGGAGATGTTATGTACGTTACAAATCCTATTAAGAGTGACTTCTACGAGAGCACTGCAACCGACTGTAGCTACGACATGAAGGATTCATTAAAACGTTTAATACACACTACCAAAATTGTCAGAAAAATATGTTGTATAATGTATATAAAATTAATGCACTCATTTTGCAACACTCGAAAAATGTGATAATAATTCCTTACTTAAGTTTTAAAAAATCAACTAACCATATTCTATGTTTAATACAAATATATGCGTATTTCCAATCTGAATGCTTCGGAAAAGACGGTTTACAAAAAAACACCTTTAACATAACAATCATATTAATTACGCTGGCTGTATGCAATGGGAAACTATTAATGATCGTAAGAAATTTTTTATTGATAGATTTTTGCACATGCATTTTAGACACGAAATTTATCATCTTTATAATTGAAATAGATTCGCATATAATAAAAATTAAAAACATTTATATANATACTTTAAGTGTTATAATAATGCCGATTTAGTTCGTACCCGAAATAGCGGAGTTTCATGCATAAGCTGTTCTTAAATATTTATTTTAACGATCATACTTGAAAAGTTGGTTCGACGACTTTGTCTTTATCCATAACTGTAACTTGGAATAGTCTAGAGAGACAGTTGCGACCGAGGTGCGGTGCATGTGACATAAGAGTAGTGGAACCTTCCAGTGACGTGGGACGGGCTTAATATAGGACGGCGAAGCAAGCGCTGCGGAAGTGGGTGGCTAGGGGTAGAAATGATAGCTACTTATATGCTGTGTCCTTGAACGAGGTGTCCGCTGAAGGGAGCCGGCGGCCAAGTTCTTCACGGTTCGTCGCTAGCAAAGTGGAGATGTTATGTACGTTACAAATCCTATTAAGAGTGACTTCTACGAGAGCACTGCAACCGACTGTAGCTACGGCATGAAGGATTCATTAAAACGTTTAATACACACTACCAAAATTGTCAGAAAAATATGTTGTATAATGTATATAAAATTAATGCACTCATTTTGCAACACTCGAAAAATGTGATAATAATTCCTTACTTAAGTTTTAAAAAATCAACTAACCATATTCTATGTTTAATAAAAATATATGTGTATTTCCAATCTGAATGCTTCGGAAAACACGGTTTACAAAAAAAAAACCTTTAACATAACAATTATATTAATTACGCTGGCTGTATGCAATGGGAAACTATTAATGATCGTCAGAAATGTTTTTATTGATAGATTTTTGCACATACATTTTAGACACGAAATTTATCATCTTTATAATTGAAATAGATTCGCATATAATAAAAATTAAAAACATTTATATANCATTTTAGACACGAAATTTATCATCTTTATAATTGAAATAGATTCGCATATAATAAAAATTAAAAACATTTATATAAATAATTATTAGCGTTTTATTACACATAGTCTATTCGCGGTTTCTTCATACTTTTTTAATCAAACGATTGAAAAATCACCCCATGTATGACGCCTTCGGTGGTTTTCTAACTACATATGTCATATATCACAAACGTTTAATAATTTTGTAAACGCAAAAGCATCTAATTTTTTGCTATATTAAACTTTTATTTATATATCTTTTGCAAATTTTAATGTTTCATTTGTAATCAATACCGATTATAACGGTGAGAAATAAAGTATGTTGGTAATACTTAGTAATACATAGTTCTTATGCAAAATATTATTAAACTGAGTGTGCACGAATGGGGTGCGTTGTCCCTTAAGTGTAGTTCTATAGACTTATTTAAGCTTGTTTGTTTACATGAAGCGGAGGAATAGCCCCTAGAAGTAGAACTTAAGCAGGGCTTCAGAAAAGTTGGAAGTAACCCGAGAATGGACTATACAACCAGAGCCATTATTATGATAGTATTGCTGATAAATGGTAATTTTTTTTTAACTACACATGTTTTCTCAAGCATTCAAAACATAAGTTTAGAGTATAATAAAAAAAGACTCTGATTAATTCATTTTTCTAACATTTAAATAGCTAAATTCTAACAAAGTATTTTAGAATGTTACAAAATATATTTGCATTTTTTTTTATACGCTACATAACTCATAACTTTCTGGCAATTATTGTATTATGTGTATCACTTTTTTTTTATGAGCTCTGTATTGTTTACAGTCGCATAAATTGCTCCATCTGAAGCCAGACTCCTATTTCCTTAAGCTGTCATGATAAAGGCTGTTCCCGGTAAACTGAGAACTTTTTGAAGCCAACCTTAGAAAAATGTCACTGCCCCTACCTAAATATACAGAATGGAACTGAACTCTACCGACAAACTTTGGCAGGTGATTCCTCATCAAAAAGTAGGTCTACAATATACACACGACATATAGCCTAAAGCTATTCCGAAGGGGTGCAACCCGACTTTGAAAGTGTAGTTGAAGCAGATGTTTTTCGCTAGTAATGCAGCCAGAATGAACGATACCTGTCTGAGTTTCTGGATACCGCATTACAAAACAACGAAATACAAAGCAAACAAATATGGGCTCAAATACCAACCCCCATCCATGAAAAGTGAGGGGTTGGCAGCACATTTGTGAAAATAAAAATGTAACTGTTTCACTTTGTTTGTTTTTACCTATATAATTGTTATCTGCCGTAAATGGTGAACAAAAGTTTCGTCTCGTGTTTTCAAGCTAAATTCCGTCGTTTTCGAGATATGAATTCATGCCGACGCTGTTCAGGGGGGGGGGATATGGAGCAATCTCGCAAATACATGGTGGTGAAACGGGTGTGCCCCGAAAAATAAAACCCACCGACCAATGGTAACGTCTGCCACGTTTCCCTAATACGAATATTTGTGTCGACCCCACCGAGAATCGAGTCCGATTTACAGTGATGGGATGCGAGCAGTTTGGCCACTGCGCCACCACGGGCCTTACTCGCATACCAGTGATAGTTTAGGGGTAGTTATGGATAACACATGAAACACGACTTGCTGCTAAATTACACGGTGTCATTTAAAACAGTAACATCATTCACCAACAGCAAATGTATTGCTGTGCACCAGACGTTGAGATTCATTGTTTGAATATAATAAATTAATTTCTCGAAAACGGTGGCATTTGGCTTAAAAACACATGATGAAATTTTTTTTTAACATGTAAGGTAGATTACAAATCCACAAGAAACAACAAACCAAGCGAGACAGTTAAATTTTTATTTGCACAAATGTACTGTCTACCCCTCATTTTTCATTGATGGGAGTTAATATTGCAGCCCACATTATTGTGCTGTGTACTTCGTCGTTTAATAATGCAATATCCATAAGCCCCGACATTTAGCGTTCATTCTAACTGTGTTACTAGCAAAAACAAAAAAATCTTGTTCAACTACACTATCAAGGGTGGTTATCAACCTTTCGGAATATTCGTGGACTATATGTCGTGTATACATCGTAGTTCTATTTTTTTATTAGGAATCGCCTGCCGAAGTTTGTCGGTAGAGTACAGTTCCGTCCTGTATATTTATATTNTAGTTCTATTTTTTTATTAGGAATCGCCTGCCGAAGTTTGTCGGTAGAGTACAGTTCCGTCCTGTATATTTATATATTAATGACCACACAGACTGGCATTCACCCATTTAAGTTGGCAACGACGGAGGGAAAGAAGTTGCATGTTTTAGTGTTCAATTGAAAGTATTAGGTTAATACTTGTGAATACTAAAATTACGTCTTTTATTTCCTGTTTTTTTTAAATGCGTATAGATGTAAGAATTAACACATTTGTAAAATATTTTCTTTTCTAATAATTTACCGTTATCCTTGGTCAATGTAATCAGGCTCACGACAATGACAGTTTTAAGTATTGTGGAAGATTATAAAATGAGCATACAAGTAGATCGTAAGCAGGGTTTTCAAATGTGCTCAGTTTAATGTGAACTTCTTATAGTACACATTTAGACGCAGTCCAAAAATATTTGGTATTGTAAATGTCAGCTAAACCAAATTTTGCAAAACTATTATACTCATTTAAGTGAAAGGGTTTTTCGTGGCCAGGAAAGTTATTTGAGACACTTTTNCAAATTTTGCAAAACTATTATACTCATTTAAGTGAAAGGGTTTTTCGTGGCCAGGAAAGTTATTTGAGACACTTTTATCTATACTCCCTGAAAACTGTAATTAAGAGCTTAAGAAATCAAATCGCATAAATATGCAGTTCACAATTATGAAATTACTGCTTATTTTTTAATGTTCTTTAGAGGATTGGTCCTGCCTAATTTTTTTTTTCACTGGCTTACTTACTGTAATATACATCAGACATATTTGCTTAGCTTACGTATATATGCCACACACACTCGTAACAATTAATGTGACATGTTACAAAAAAAATTTTGAGAAGCGGATAATTACTTTTAGGGAACACATACAGTTTCCTGAATCTCGTCGTGCAACACTCCTTAAAACTGCTCGTGCTCATTACTCTGCGCTCCCTACCGCCTACAACGCCATTCCTCCTAACGTCACGCAATGAACGACTGAAGGGGAGAGGGGGGAATCCTTTTTTTTGCTTCTGGTCCTTGGCAAGTTTTTCGGCACACCAGACAAATAGAATTCGCGGTGTTTCCCCCTCCTCTTGCTCGACTCCCACGCACACTTTTATAATTACTAGTCGGGTGTCGGTTAAAGGTGACCATTTTTACGGTATCTCTCTCGCTTTTTTTTTCCACCTCCACACCTCGTGTGTTCACTGCCCTCCAGAACGAGGCTCGGTTACACGAGGATGGTGGGAAAAAAAGGGGGGTTGTAATGCACCACCTCTTCATGTTTAGGGGGGGGGATGGTGGCTCTCGTGGCAAATTAAGGCAGCAGAAATGAGCCGTGGTGAGGGAGAGACGGGCAAGTAGGAGGGTGGGGAGAAGGTTAGCGAGTTGGTCGGACGGCGG
>NQII01001806.1:129638-166399 GCA_002778355.1 Clitarchus hookeri
TTGTGTAAAACACACCGTGCGCGAGCCATGTTAAAAAAATAATCGCTGACCCCCTCGGCCGCCACCTGCGTGGAATGGTCTAAATTACCCGTGAGTTACTACGGGAAGAGTGAAGGGGTCTGGTACCCCATTCACCCCTTAAAGCACGCTCATTCCCTTCTGCCCAGCCCTAAAGCATACCAGAAACCCTTCCCGCCCTCCACCCCCCTCCAGCACACCTTTTTCTGCCCATGTCAGTCAAGTCCGGGTCGACAAGCAAGAGCCATTTACTTTTCATAGTCGAGTGTGTTAAACCCCTTCGCTCGTTTTGGGGTCTCAGGGAAAGGTCCTATTTTTTTATGCCGGTAAGGTAGGGATTGGATGTCAAAAAAATTTTCGGGGGTGGTGGGCAGAGACGAGGGTAACACGTCATCTCTGTTGCCGAGGATATTTATGGTGCTAATTTTCCGCCCCCTTAAAAAAATCCCCATCTTAACGAGCCGGCGAGATGACCGGAACTATACGGCGATTTTATTAGACTCTCTTGCGCGAAGAGTTGTAAAGTTTTAACGCTCCATTTACCAATCTCCGCCATTTCGCAACTCAAGTAATTTAATCCCAGTGAACATAGGCACGCAAAGCAAGTTGTTGAAAATTTACCTTAAAACAATTGATAATATTCGCCAGTCAGAGTTTTTTGATGACAATTTTTGATTCCCTTCTGTAAATACCAGAAATTCTAAAAGTAATTAAAATTGGTTAAAAAAGATTTTCGTCCAAGTAACCAAAACGACTGAGTTTATTATGACGACGATAAAATTGTGTATTAGATTTCCCAACACGTGTCTTCAGTATCTTTGTGTTTTAAGGCGTGACACTCATGTGGCGAAAAGATACGACCTATTATGATGTCACCTTACCACGGATCAACTCATGAGCAGTGAGTGTTGTTCAAGTGGATCAGAGCGTACGATTATCAAGATGGTCAGAAGCGTTTTTCAATGTCAGACCATAACAATGACATAAACAAAGTACTTAATATTTCGATATCCTTCAAGTTTAGATTAAATAAAATTATGATATTTTTGTATAAATATGAATTCCAATGTCTACAAATTCAATTGAAAAACTGAATTTTTGTAGTATACACTCATTGCTATAAAAATAGCCCCGTCCACAGTAAATTACCCACAAGAGGCGAAAGTTGGTATACCACCACAGGTAATAATGCCAATGAATTTTAAGTGAAACTGTGATTGGTCACGTATAACTACCGCCAGGGGCACTAACACAACCAGAGTCCTGGTAACGTGAATTGCCGTAAGACGAAGCAGCGTGTGGTAGCCTTCAACCAAAGTGCGCATGCTGAATGAACATAAATTGGTAACTAGCATGCATCGAAGACGCTTTAGACAGAATTATGCACAACTTAACAGGGTTTGAGGAAAGGGGAATCGTTACTCTACGAAAGACAGCTCCGTCTATTCGTCCTCTACTTGACCGCTGCGACCGAAATGCGCGACGGTACACGGTTAATTGAGCTCATTTCAAATCAGCATTTGAAAAATGTCTTGGTTCCTAACTGCATATATTTGAACGGACACGTTGGCTTGGATGTGCACAGCAAGTTGATAACGACGAAGGAAAAGTAATTTTGTGTCTAACATCGAATTAAAAGTGCCAGGGAAACGTGTGAGAACTAAAAGTATTATTATTTGGTTTTAATGCACGTAAATGTATAGTCAGCAAATATGTTAAATGCCAACACATAGCCACCTTTGTCAGACATTTTGTAAGATAGTGCCACATGAATAAGTAAAGTTTATATGTTATATCTCGGTAAACAATGAGCAGATTCGTACCAAATTTGACAAACGTGTAGTATTGTGGTAGATGATGTTAAATAGTACGTTTCAGATAGGATGTCAGACCTTTATTTTCAAAATAGCGGCTATGTTGTTACCTTAACCTGGAATGTCATATCATCCAAATAAAATGGTCAATTCAAAGTTAAATTTGTATTCTGGCAGTAAACATTACAGTTATCAACTGTGTCTACATGGAATATGTTTTGTTTGGTATTTTCTAAGGTAGTGTCACATGAGTAAATAAATATTAATGTAATATCTTGGGAAATAATTGACTGATTCCTTACAAATTTGGCAAGCAAGTAGTATTGTGGCCAATGATGTAAAATGATATGTTTTAAGTATGTCAAACTCTTTTATTCAAAATGGCGTATACATAGACATTTAAGCTTATAATCCTATATCGTCGTAACCATGTAATGAATTTTAACTTAACTTTGTATCCTGGCAGTAAATACTACAACTGTGAATTATATATACCAAAAGAATAGTTTTCCTGCCATTTTACAAATCATTTTCTTGTAGTATCTTGTTAAACAATCACCTATTCCTACCAAATTTGGCAAAAACGTAGTATTGCCTCAGATAATGTAAAATTGTCTGTTTTAAGTATGTCATACACTTTTCTAAAATTACGTCCACAAAGGCGTCTTCGTTTACTATACTTTATTGTCGACATTATTAAATCAATTCCAACTTTATTTTGTATGCAGAAAGTATAAATTAACATCTATAAAATGTGTCTACACGGAGCATCTTTTGTTCGCTATTTTGTAAGATATTCCACAAGAAAAAAAATGTTTTATGTAATATCTCGGGAACAAATTTACTGATTCCTACCATATTTCAAAAATAATTGCACTGCAGCAGGTGGTGCAAACTGCTACCTGTTAAGAAGGCCAGGGACTTATTTTCCAAACGGTGGCTACATAAATAGTTTTGTTTCGTATATTTTGTTAACGAATCAAATTTAAACTTAAATTTGTATGCTGGCAGAATGGATTATAACCAACATATTTGTCAATACAGATCCTCATTTCTCTGTGGTTTTGTAGGTTAGCCCCACAATGTTAACTAAGTTTTAAGGTCATATCCCGGGAAACAATGAACCCATTCTTAACAAATTTGGCGAAGGATTTATATTGTGGTAGGTCATATAACTACATGTATTTTTAAGTGTGGCAAACACTTATTTTCAGAATGGACATTATAAAATAATTTTATCTTAGTATGCTATATCTACGAAACTATGCAAATGATTTTAGCTTTACTTTCTCTAGTAGCACTGTACAATCTTTGTATGTGCTAATACTTAACTTTTTTTGTCCTCCATTTGTGAAGATCGTCACATGAAAAATATGGAGGTTTTATACCATATCTCAGCAAACGATCAACTTATATTCACCAAATTATTTGCACAAGTAGCGATATGGTAGGCCATGTAATACAGCGTGTTTTTAGTGGCTCAGTCACTTATTTTCAAAATGATGGCCCTGTAAATATTTTACCTTAGTAATCCCTTTCATTCGAAACTTTAGACTGATTAAATTAGAAGATGATGCTCAAATTCAACCTTTGTAATGCAATTGATTTCATACTAACTTGTGGTACGAAGTTTTCTGGGTCAGAATCCTAGGTAATGCACATGTGTATTTGTAATTATCTTACTACTGTTGCATAAGATTCTCGTTCTGTCTTTTATGATTTTACTTTCATCGAGAAAACAAGTCATATCTACTAAGTCAGCTTTTAAGCAATTATTTATAATTTAATTACACCTATGTTGAGGAAAGTAAGCTCATTAAATATGTCAATAACTACTTGTTTCTTGTCGTAATATTCTGTCATTTTCATTATTGTTACAATTGTCTGTGCCAAAGTTCTTGCCATTTGAAAGTTTCCCTTCGGCTTTAGTAACTTTGTCAATGAGTGTAACTCTGCTTGAGCAGTAATCACCTCCATACCTGGCTAGATACCAAACACCGCATGAAATGACAATCAGTTGCTGGTTTCATTATAAACTGCACATTAATATCGCACGTCTAAATAATAGCTTTAGCAAACGGTAGACTATACATTGTTCACCGCATTTAGAATTGCGCTGTAGTGTGTTAAACATTAGTTTATATTTTATATGAAGAATATTTTNACCGCATTTAGAATTGCGCTGTAGTGTGTTAAACATTAGTTTATATTTTATATGAAGAATATTTTAAGAAAATAAAAAATTAGGAATTATAGTTAAACTTACAATGAATACTTAAAGATATTATAAAAAAATTCTAAGAATATTACCAGCAAATTTGCAAATTTCACACGCCAATATAGCAAAATAATTATAATTTAGGTTATCTCCAAATTTAATATATGTGAGTTACCAAAGGTTTGTATACAAATGTACACAAATAAGCTTATCTCGTAAAACAAAATGTTTTATCAATAGCTTAATACGTATGATTGATCATACATCCACTATAAAGCAAATTTTGCGTGTATGTATAGTAAAAATTAGTTTTTTTTATAACTCGAATACAACTGCTTCGGTTTGATGCAGAACCATGTAGCTTCAAGAGACGTTCGTATCATTCAGAATTACTAGTATCAGTCCATGTTACTATAAAAAGAATACGTGTGTACAATTAAAAACGGGGGAAGTCGTGATATTTTTTTTTAGTGATAAAAGCAAAAGTGAAAAAAATTGCAGATTATTGTTGCTTGTCCACTGGTCATGTTTCTTTAAGAAGAGGTCTTTTTCTGCTGGCATTTCCTCAACAAATTAAGAAAACGGTAACAACAAACAGATTTAATATTTTTAATATCATTTCATGGTCTNCTTAATACGTATGATTGATCATACATCCACTATAAAGCAAATTTTGCGTGTATGTATAGTAAAAATTAGTTTTTTTAATAACTCGAATACAACTGCTTCGGTTTGATGCAGAACCATGTAGCTTCAAGAGACGTTCGTATCATTCAGAATTACTAGTATCAGTCCATGTTACTATAAAAAGAATACGTGTGTACAATTAAAAACGGGGGAAGTCGTGATATTTTTTTTAGTGATAAAAGCAAAAGTGAAAAAAAATTGCAGATTATTGTTGCTTGTCCACTGGGCATGTTTCTTTAAGAAGAGGTCTTTTTCTGCTGGCATTTCCTCAACAAATTAAGAAAACGGTAACAACAAGCAGATTTAATATTTTTAATATCATTTCATGGTTTTATAAAAAATTTTATGTACGTAATTTTTATGAACGAAATTTGAAATATTTCGGCACTCCTACGTTAAGCTTGTAAAAACGAACTACAATCTAAAAATGTGAATAACATAAGTGAATAGTTTTTTAAGTTGATAACAAGTTAATTCGTGGCAACAGATAGTTTTCTATGAACAGATAATGATAATAATTTAGTTTTGTTGGGAAATTTAAGTTAAAAAAAATTAATTATTTAATTGTTATGCTATTAGCGATAGTATGCATTTGTTGAACTACTGACCTGCTCTCAAAATGTTCTATTTTAGTACACTTTGTATTATTTATTGCGATGAATTATGATTAAAGAAAATGTTACTCCTAAATGACCTAATGATTTGCACAGTTTTTTTTAAACAAGTTGTCAAAATTCCTAACTTATGTGTTTCATATTACATCTTATATTTCCAGCAAGTATGAATACTAGATGTGTTCACAAAATTCCTACCACCGGGTTTTTCTACAAAAATTCATATTATGATAATTTGTGGAAATTATTTCAAATTGCACACGCATCACAGCACAAATGTATGTTAATCGACAAAGAAAAATAATTTTTCACAAATACTAGTGTTCATTGCTTCTCGAAGGATGTGTGTCACAGTCAATTATCTTTAACGAAATTTTCTTTAATATTTCATTTTCTCCCAAATTGTTGTGCAACTATTGTACCAATTAAATTTTTTCCCATTCCGTATGAATTGTTCTTGTAAACGTTTGCTTTCCTTACCAAAATATGCTCATATCTAGTTGGATAGTTTTTAAGATATTTGTGGAGTAAAACATTATCATTTTATTACTGAGCCTTCCCTACGCAACGCATTATCACACATATGTATTACAAACAATTATAAAGTCATTCAGCAAGAGGCATAAAATAGGTTGAAAATCTATATTTAATTTAAGTTTTGGCAAAATTTATTTATTTTTAATAAGGTAGCCGGATGTAATTAAAATTTATTAGCTGCAGTAGTATGGCATGATACACATGAGAAAACTAGGTTAACAACTGAATTTAATAATTCAAAGTAGAGTAAATGCTTCGATACGAAGTATATCAAATATACCATTTGAAATATCAACGAATCACTATATGGATCACACTGAGCTTTCTTATGAATCTGCTAATACTGCATTGTGTACTGTACGGAGTTTTTAAACCGTTTGACAAAGTGATTTTCAGTCATCCTTTTAAGTAAAATTTTGGACAGCACATTAATTAAGCATAAATAACAAGTTTATGTAAACGTTGCGCAAAGTTATTTGTAAGTTATTTTTAGATGTGCGCTGGTACCAACCATTGAAGAAATGAACAACATCAAAACAGTTATTTCGTAATGCAATAAATAGACAATCATATAGTGTTATAATTTGGTGAAAGGTTAGGTCCAGTAAAGCTTTTTGTTTATACAGGTTGTCACCGCATCATTGCGACNTAGTGTTATAATTTGGTGAAAGGTTAGGTCCAGTAAAGCTTTTTGTTTATACAGGTTGTCACCGCATCATTGCGACAAACGCCTAGAGGTGATAGGTCATGTAATGAGGAACAACTTTTGTCAGAGAACGGATGTCCGGAGACGCCCCATTTAGATGCTAGGCGTCTTAGCGTAACACGTTATAACGCCAGGTAAGTTGGCAGTTAGCGTTGCACACAACAGGAAACAGCTGCCTACCTCCCAGAAAACAGTGGTATTTGATGTACAGTATTACAGTAAGGGTGGTGGTAATAATAAGTAGAAAGACATTTTTGTAGGTTGCCTTGTTTAATTGGCTACCTGTAACAAATTTCCATATGCTGACCTAAACCAGGTGCTCAAAATGGTGGCCCTCCGCATGATTGCAGACGTTGCAACGCCAATGCATTACCTGACGTAGCGTCTCGAAGACGCCAGAAGTGGTTTGAACCACGTTGTACGCGCCTGTATTCGTCCCACGAAAACAACGTGGCTCTGAACAGGCGTAGAGTACAGCCCTCGATGTGGCCCCAAAGGAAGAAATCTACTTTCGTGATATTGGGTGATCGTGGTGGCCATGGCACAGAGCCGTCTCTCCCAATCTACTTAACACGAAATGTAAGGTAATGGCGAACACGGTTGAAACTCGGTGGGACGCCATCATGTTGAATCTAAATCTTAACATGTACGTTTATCTGCACATCTTCTAGCAGCTGGAGGGCANCGGTGGGACGCCATCATGTTGAATCTAAATCTTAACATGTACGTTTATCTGCACATCTTCTAGCAGCTGGAGGGCAGTGCTTGCCAGAAAGTTGTGATATGTCTAGCCATCTTAACGAGCTGAAAGGATAAGGGGTCTAATAACTTATTCCTGGAAGACGTCGGCCCACACTTTCACCGCAAACGGTTGTTGGTGATTTGCGGCTATCACTATACGAGGATTTTCTTTTTCTCATACGTGGCTGTTGTGGGTACTGAAATAGCCATCTCTCGTGAAACACGCTTCGTCTGTAAACAACACACACTATACAAACTCTGGCTCGGCAATACACTGTTGCATAAACCACTGTGCGAACCGCATACGGGGCTCAAAGTTAGCTCGTCCAAGTGCCTGTACCTTTTGTACGTGGAATGGATGTCGTCTGCAAATAAAAACTTACGTATTTTTGATTCATAGCTGGGTCGTGGAAAATTAACTATCCTATCATAAAAATTTGTGAAAAATAAACAGAGTGCTGAAGATATACACGACGGGTCCGGCTTGCAAAAAGGGAAAAGTGTTGTGAAAACGTTTGTGTAAAACTAGTATAATATTTTCCTAAGATTTAAAAAAATGTGCTGGTGAAACTTTTGAGAACTAGAAAATATGATTAATTTCTATTTTTTATATCACAAATTGTATTTCTGTATCTGCAGTTATACGAAATTTACTTTATTCCTATTTATTAATTTTAATAACTATCACCCGCTAGTTCCTTAAATTTTTCCGGAGGGAAGCTTTTCGGCACACGGAACGTCATACTTCGTCAACATTCATCTAGTAAATAACGATTTTATTTCTGTTTTATGTACATCTGCGAAAAACTATACAATTGTGTTGTAAAAGCGTTTGTTTTGATNCGGTGGGACGCCATCATGTTGAATCTAAATCTTAACATGTACGTTTATCTGCACATCTTCTAGCAGCTGGAGGGCCGTGTTTGCCAGAAAGTTGTGATATGTCTAGCCATCTAAACGAGCTGAAAGGATAAGGGGTCTAATAACTTATTCCTGGAAGACGTCGGCCCACACTTTCACCGCAAACGGTTGTTGGTGATTTGCGGCTATCACTATACGAGGATTTTCTTCTTCTCATACGTGGCTGTTGTGGGTACTGAAATAGCCATATCTCGTGAAACACGCTTCGTCTGTAAACAACACACACTATACAAACTCTGGCTCGGCAATACACTGTTGCATAAACCACTGTGCGAACCGCATACGGGGCTCAAAGTTAGCTCGTCCAAGTGCCTGTACCTTTTTTACGTGGAATGGATGTCGTCTGCGCTGTAGGAGCAATCTCCACACGGATGTGTGGCTGACGTCCATATCGTGAGCGATCGCACGTGTGCCTTGGACGGGTTTGCCTCAACTCTGTCCTGTACTTCCTCTTCAAAATTAAGTGAACGAACACCTCTTGACCTGACGCCCTCATCGGGTGGATGGAAGGTCCCATACTCGCGCAGTCGCTGACGTAGTCTCTGGAACAGCGTGTGTGATGTGGCTTCCGTCTATTGGGGAAGCGTTCCTTATAATAACGTGCTTAAACGCACCCACATCCTCTAGCTTTACCTTAGAGCATATGCATGTTCACCAGTTATGACGATGAATAAGCGTCCATGACTTGTCGGGTGTACGAAGTGCAGTCACGGTGAACACGCAACTGTTTCGACTCAGACAGCGACAACGACGCAGGTCTGTGTAGTGGAGTGTGGTGAATAAAGGACTTTACGAACTACGCACAGCATATGCGGTCTAATGCGGCTCTCATTGCTTTTGATACTGCCTACCTCTTCGGGACAGAAGCGAGGCTCTGTAACCGGCCCTCACGACTCAATAATAAGTGAGGTTATGTCAGCCTAAAATGAAAACTACTGAACCGATTTCATTCAAACAAACTTTATTACAATCTATGCAATATATACAAGCTGTACATGGCCAAAAACATGGAAATCCCCACAAGTACCACCTTACTTCCGAAAAATACATATTTCATCACCAAGTTCAAACTTAAATTTTTTGCGTGAATACAATACAGGAGTTTGAGCTACAGAAATAATAGCGGTCTGATTTATAACACTTTCATAAACCGCAAAAGTTTTCCAACATATATCGTGAATATCAATTTGATTAACATAAGAAAAATAAGGCTCAGAACTATTATGAGCACGTCTAAAAAACACAACTCCAATAATCCTCAACCGGGATTAGCTGTCATACCCTGAAGACCAAATCTATACAGGAAAGCCTAAAGTACACAACTTTCTTGAGATTGCATGACTTGCTTAACACAAACAATGTCCTATTTGGAAACATCCGTACTTAGTCTTCTAATATTTCTAAAAATTTCTAAGGATAATATCTTCTTCTTCTGTAAGTATACATGGTGGCATGTTGAATCACTGGTGTACCTATTGGTACAGGAACCAGTCTGAATTGGTTTAAACTGTTAAAAAGTGTCTTGACTGATGGCACAACGGCAAGTGACTTGTATCTGTCTTGCAAATGTACATGGAGCATCTGTTTTTCAGAACATTGGAGGATTTAGTACTGATGTTGCTAAAGATGATCAGGTTCTATGTAAGTCAGTTTCACAAGCTCAAGAAAGTTACGTTTTTATGTCTTTGATGAACAGATACGCTATTCAAGTGGTGAGACTTCCCTGCCCGCTACAATTCCTGGGTCGCTGAAGCAGACAGAGATGTGAACTCACCGTGGAAAAGTTCGATGCATATATATATATATTTATTTATTTATTCAAGGGCTTATGTGTTTCTCAATGTGGTACATTACCGAAAAAATTAGTTTAAAAGAAAGTATGTTGTATTTTATTTATTTTAAATTACCCCCACCGCCGTTTTCTTTCTAGCATTTTCAGCATGAATGAGCAGACCCAAACCAAATTATGTATAACCATCACATAAGAAACGTATTTAATGAAAAAATTATCTGTAAATAAAAACTGAATTAAAAAATGCAATAAATAAATTAAAAATTAAATATTGCTTTTAAAAAAGTACTTTTTTCAAGTACATATTTTTATAATTTTTGTGAGAAAAATTGTTATAGAAAAGTAATTATAAAGATTATTATTCTGGAATAATAAAAACAACAAATCTTGCAATGTTTTTAATACAATTTTTCCCCATACACATGATAATACATATACTTATTTTAAACCCTTGCTCCAGCTCATGTCCCGATAGCCGAGTGGTCTAAAGCATCTGCATGTCACCCTAAGTTTCGGAAGTTCGATCCCGCCCTCTTCCTGACGATATTAGGAGCACTGCGAAAATTAAATTAAAAACAGCACCCCTAGTGGCGAACTCTAGAGCCAACATGGCGGCCGGGCGAGAGCAACACCAGCATATTCTAGCTGCCATTTCCATAAACCAATATAGCGGTAGATTGGTGATTCACTCTAGTGTACCACAAGAGAACTACATTAGATGCCTACCAAGATGGCACACTGCACCGACTAACATAGCTACTGGCCAAACCTACCAAGATGGCTGATGGCAGAAACAAGATAGCTGGCGAAAACAAAATGGCAGCCAAAAACAAGATGGAAATAACATAGCATACGAAACGAGATGGCAGCTGTGATACGATGCAAGATGGCGGATCCAATATGGCAGCTGTGACGTCATAAAAGTTAGCAGATCCAAGACGGTCGCTGTGACATCATCCAAGATGACGGATTCAAGATGGCGGTGGATCCGCACATGCTCAGATCCGCAACCTCCAGCCGTTGTCCTTGAATCGGCTATTTCTATATAATCCCGTCAAAAACTGAAATTTGCTGTACAATTGTTTTCGTATCACACAGAATCAAGTATTTTGTCGAAATAATCAGAGTTTCCAGAGATAGTTTTTTTTTATTTTGTTGGCCAGTTTTTTTTATGTAATGAATGCAAGATCAATTTACGATAAATGCAAGCCATATGGTACAGTGCTTTTGGATTTCGTCTAAATGATCAGTTGGCAGTGATTACGGAAATGGAGGACATGGTTCATAACATAATTTCAGCTATCGCGTTTCTTACAGTCGCAGGGATAGCATGTTGACATTTCCATGAAACCGGACATTAAATTAACCTGTAGTGAGGGCTTAACTTTGAGATATTTTGACTTTTAATTTTATCTCACAAGTTGAAATTAAAATGCTAGCAAAAGATATAAAATTAACTCCGAAGAAATATTCTTTATTACATTCAAATAACACGAGCAATTATTTTGAGCTGGAGCGTAACATTTTAATTTTGTGCCAATTTGAGATTTTTACAAAAAAATATATAAATTAAAAATTCCTATAACAGTTTTAATTATTTTTAAAGCAGATTTTCTCCAAGTATCATTCTTTTTTCACACTGCAATTCCATATGAAAAAGAAAAATATCATATGCTAAATGTGTAGAAAATAATGTTACCCACTTGAACGCCCTTAATGATATGTGGTTGGATATTAAGTTTTCGCAAGTGGAGACGAGAGAGTAAAAAAATTAGAAGAAACTAAAAACTAAGGTAATTATGAAATTCTTATTAAATACCGTTATTGTAGGGTTCATATTATTTGTCTTTTTGGCAATATGTAAATAAAAACTTACGTATTTTTTATTCATAGCTGGGTCGTGGAAAATTAACTATCCTATCATAAAAATTTGTGAAAAATAAACAGAGTGCTGAAGATATTTTTAATATACACGACCGGTCCGGCTTGCAAAAAGGGAAAAGTGTTGTGAAAACGTTTGTGTAAAACTAGTATAATATTTTCCTAAGATTTAAAAAAAATGTGCTGGTGAAACTTTCGAGAACTAGAAAATATGATTAATTTCTATTTTTTATATCACAAATTGTATTTCTGTATCTGCAGTTATACGAAATTTACTTTATTCCTATTTATTAATTTTAATAACTATCACCCGCTAGTTCCTTAAATTTTTCCGGAGGGAAGCTTTTCAGCACACGGAACGTGATACATCGTCAACATTCATCTAGTCAATAACGATTTTATTTCTGTTTTATGTACATCTGCGAAAAACTATACAATTGTGTTGTAAAAGCGTTTGTTTTGATGGGAAGACACTATTGGAAGTCATGTGCTAGTCCACGACCAGAGGACTTCAAAATGCGCGCTGCTACCACGTTATCCTCCACAATTGTCTATATAGTAACGGCGGTGTTATTTGTTAACTTGCCACTGCCACAGCGGAATACAATTTCACCATCTGACAGGTTACAAATAAGTTGGGCATTTTGGCTTAACAAGTTTGTTGTTTGCTTTGAATCCGCCAGGGAGGGTCAAATAAACTCCGAGTCAACAACTTTAGTTAATGCATGGTAAGTGCAGAGTCTTTATGGCCTAAGCACGCTGACATGCAATCCATGACAATAATTGGATTAGGGGGGGCCACTACTCGTTAAGGGTTATAATCGGTTACTACAAACGTACGAGGTTTTTGTAGTCCAGCCTGTAACCTTAAAGAAACAGAAATTTCGGATGCCCCTACCTTACATTAACCACTGAATACCCCCTATATAAAAAATATATGTATTATGGAAACTCAAGAGCAATTACTTAGAATCCAAGCGCAATTTTAAATTTTTCCAGTTATTCTGGAGCAAATTTCAAATTTTCCAAAAAAATTACAAAAAGGTGGCACAGTAAAAAAAAAATTGCATTTCGGAAGAATTCCGTCCCAAAGTGGCATCCCAAAAAGCCTAACTGAGACGAGTGGAACACAAAATAGGCACAAAAAAATCCCCATTTCATCGAAATTATTCAAATTAATATTTCATAAGCTGAACTAATTTGTAAATTTCATTAAAATAAATAAATGTTTTGTAAAGATTTTGCTAAAATTGACAAATTTTTCAAGCTGTGGTACGATTCTAGCGCAAATTTCAAATAAAATTAAATTCTACATAAAGATTTCAGCGTAGTTGTATATAAATTCTATCATAGGCGGTTGAAAAGGCGGAGGGGGGGGGGTGAAGGGGGTGCAGCTGCATCCCCTTTTCATAGAGTGGTTAGGAAACTAACAATAAGTTATCAATATATCTAATGAGCCTACTTCCTTTACATGAATGCAAATAATTTCCATGAATTTTTTTAAAGGTTAAGTGGTAGCTGTCCCTTGATGTCTCATTGATAGCGATATGATAAGAGATATAAACAGAAAAAAATGCAATACTAGTTAGGTAATTACAAATAAACACGTGCCTTACCTGGGACTCGAACACAGAACGCCTCATACTGTAAGCTGGCGTGCAATCAACTACGTAACGGAGGTAAAACTCGGAACACTAATTTCTACAGTAATCAGCCTGACATTTTGGTAGACTAGGATTATCAACTTCCAATATATTTGGAGGGACATCATTTTGAAAACAAATATCAGTCACTTAAATTATATAAGCTTTCGTGGACTACAGTAACANTTTGAAAACAAATATCAGTCACTTAAATTATATAAGCTTTCGTGGACTACAGTAACACTATTTGTGTGCAGAATTTGGTGTAAATAGCTTGACTGGTTCCCGAGATATGACATAAAAACTTAAGTCCCTTATTTGGTGCTATCGTACAAAACATCCTAAACAGGCTCTGTATAGACATATCTGATGCTTGTAATAGATGCTGAAATATCTCAAATCACTTCATAGATGTGATAAACTTATCTAAATTATTTATATTGCAGCCATAACGAAAATAAAGCCAGACTCACTTCAAACATGGCCTACTGTAGCACTATTAGTGTGAAATTTTCTGTGTGAATCCTTTGATTGGTCCCGGACATATTACAAAGCTCCATTTTCTCATGTGGTGGTATCATCATGACTGGAGTACAAAACGGATATTTATTGGCACATTCTACGTATGTTATAGCTACTGTTACATATTAAGTCGGTTGAAATTGTTTGCGACATGTGGCATAAAATATTTACACTGCTGTAATTTCGAAAATAGGTGACTACTTCCTTAAGTCATATGAATTTAGATGGACTGCAAAAAAATTAATTTGTTGCCTGAATCTGGTGGATAGTTTCCCGAGATAGGAAACGAAAAATTAATTTTTCATGATGTGCCACCTTTCAAAATGGTGAACGAATGGCTTTATGTATTCCCTCATTTTATGCTTGGATAGATACTGTCAGCATACAAAGTTAAGTTAAAATTGTTTTCATTGTTTCATAGATATAGCATTCTATGCTAAAAAGTTTTGTATGTACGCTTTTTATAGAGTGAGCGCCCGGCCCTCCTAAAAAATAACCTATCATTTTATTTGGTCTATCATAGTAATATTTGTTTGCCAAATTTGGAAGGAATTGGTTGATTGTTTTCCTAGATATGACAAAACTTTACTTACTCGTGTGGTACTATCTAAAAAAATAGGGGGAAAAACAGGCTCTGGGTAGACAAACTTGATGATTGTAATATATAGTGTCAGCATACAAAGTTAAGTTGAAATTTGTTACATTGTTTCGTAGATATAGCATAGTATTGTAAATTCTTAATACGGCCGCCATTTTTATAACAATTGTATGACCCACTTAAACCTGTCAGTTTTCATAACCTAACAAAGTTTTACTTGAGTGCCATTTATGTTATGAATATGTTTATTGATCCCCGAGGTATAAAATTAAAACTTTATTTTCATGTAGCGCTATCTTACAAAATAGCGTACAAAAGAGGCTATGTACTGACATCTNTATAAAATTAAAACTTTATTTTCATGTAGCGCTATCTTACAAAATAGCGTACAAAAGAGGCTATGTACTGACATCTGATGCTTGAAAAAGATAACTGCAGTAAAGCAAGTTTGGTCTAAATTGGACAAAGAGGATGGTAGATATTGAAAATAAACCTTAAATATCAATAAATTCGCTATTTCAAAAATAAGTGTCTTATCCATTTATATTGCACTTATTAACATGACCTACAATAGTAAAACTTACATACCTAATTTGGCAGGAATCGGTTGTGTAGTTACCGAGATATAACAAAAGTTTTATTTTTCATGTTCCACTCTCTTCCAAAAGGGCAGATTAAAAACACTATCACTTTTCAATGGGTACATCATGCACTGTGAAAATACCAAATTTGGTTTAAATCGTGCTGGAAGATGCGTCTTGCCGTGGGTTTTCTTGGCGTACTCCCGTTTCCCCCTCCCTTGCATTGCAGCCCCACTCCATTCTAGGGNTGCGTCTTGCCGTGGGTTTTCTTGGCGTACTCCCGTTTCCCCCTCCCTTGCATTGCAGCCCCACTCCATTCTAGGGTCTCATTTCATGTCTTGTCCAGGGATAACGGTCACCTACGGGTCCCAGCATGAAAGCCCGTCATTGGGATATTTCGCATCGCCCTAGGTGCACTCCCCACACAATTTTATTATTTATTTAATTAAAAATTTTTTTCAATTTGCACTATCTTCCAAAATGGTTAACCTATTATTATTATTTGTTTACAAATTCTAGGCTTACATCGTGCACTGCCAACATACCAAATTCGGCTTAAATTTGCAAAATGGTTCCCGAGATATAATGTAAGAGCTTAATTTTGTTCAATTTGCATGATCTTGCTAAATTGCCGACCAGTAACATTATATGTTTCTTAATTCAATGTAGACGTAATGCACTCTCAGTCTACTGAATTTTGTTCAAATCAGTTGAATGGTTCCCGAATTATAAGGGGAAAGCTTTATTTTTTAATTTGCGCTATCTTGCATAATGACTGATTAATACCATTATCGTTTTCGAAAGGCAATGCTTATATAATGCACTTTCAATGTTCCAAGATTGGTTTAAATCGGATAATTGGTCCTCGAGATAAAGCACAAGTGCCTAAACTGGAATATTGCCGCCATTTTGAAAATAAGTACCCGTTGGATAGATAACTATAAGAGTCTGATGTCCTTAATATATACTATATGTAGGCGTAGGTTGGTTAAATTAGGTTGTCGATATTTAAAGCTATTGAGGGGGAGGGGAGAGTTTCGGGACATACATTCGAGATAGATAACCAGGTGACTACATAAGCCTGTCTTTCCTTAGGAAAGTAGCCAAAAAAGAATCTTGATAATTTCGTATTTTCACTAGAGAGTATGTGAATTTCAATGACCACTGAATCAAAAGTAGGTTTTAGTATAGCATAGACTATTTGTGATGAATACTTTTAAATAAATTCTTACTTTGTATTTGTAATCCCGTTATTTTGGATTTTTATTTTGCGGTTTGCAACCCCCATTACTTGACTGCGCACGCCTGTGAATTGTATATAAAAATACTAGCGCAACTAAATTTCCAAAGTGGCACAACAGAAACCCAAAGTGTCATGAAGAAGGGCACAATATATAAATTAGATAATGAAATTAACTATTATAAAGTAGGACGAAGTGGCATAAAAGTGGCACGATTATATTTGTACGAATACCAGTTCACCTGGAATTTCAATGAAAAAGAAATTATTTATCAACTCACAAAAATGTTATGTTCTATTTTTGTAATATCATGAATTTTCATTCGGTAATTAAATTTATCTTCCGTTACATATATATATANAGCTGTCCCTTGATGTCTCATTGATAGCGATATGATAAGAGATATAAACAGAAAAAAATGCAATACTAGTTAGGTGATTACAAATAAACACGTGCCTTACCTGGGACTCGAACACAGAACGCCTCATACTGTAAGCTGGCGTGCAATCAACTACGTAACGGAGGTAAAACTCGGAACACTAATTTCTATAGTAATCAGCCTGACATTTTGGTAGACTAGGATTATCAACTTCCAATATATATGGAGGGACGGACATCAATTTGAAAACAAATATCAGTCACTTAAATTATATAAGTTTTCGTGGACTACAGTAACACTATTTGTGTGCAGAATTTGGTGTAAATAGCTTGACTGGTTCCCGAGATATGACTTATTTGGTGCTATCGTACAAAACATCCTAAACAGGCTCTGTATAGACATATCTGATGCTTGTAATAGATACTGAAATATCTCAAATTACTTTATAGATGTGATAAACTTATCTAAATTATTTATATTGCAGCCATAACGAAAATAAAGCCAGACTCACTTCAAACATGGCCTACTGTAGCACTATTAGTGTGAAATTTTCTGTGTGAATCCTTTGATTGGTCCCGGACATATGACGAAGCTCCATTTTCTCATGAGGTGGTATCATCATGACTGGAGTACAAAACGGATATTTATTGGCACATTCTATGTATGTTATAGCTACTGTTACATATTAAGTCGGTTCAAATTGTTTGCGACATGTGGCATAACATATTTACACTGCTGTAATTTCGAAAATAGGTGACTACTTCCTTAAGTCATATGAATTTAGATGGACTGCAAAAAAAATAACTTGTTGCCTGAATCTGGTGGATAGTTTCCCGAGATAGGACACGAAAAATTAATTTTTCATGATGTACCACCTTTCAAAATGGTGAACGAATGGCATTATGTATTCCCTCATTTTATGCTTGGATAGATACTGTCAGCATACAAAGTTAAGTTGAAATTTGTTACATTGTTTCTTAGATATAGCATAGTATTGTAAATTCTTAATACGGCCGCCATTTTTATAACAATTGTATGACCCACTTAAACCTGTCAGTTTTCATAACCTAACAAAGTTTTACTTGAGTGCCATTTATGTTATGAATATANGTATGACCCACTTAAACCTGTCAGTTTTCATAACCTAACAAAGTTTTACTTGAGTGCCATTTATGTTATGAATATATTTATTAATCCCCGAGATATAAAATTAAAACTTTATTTTCATGTAGCGCTATCTTACAAAATAGCGTACAAAAGAGGCTATGTACTGACATCTNCGTCTCACTTACTTGATTGACAGTTTTATTTATTGCCATAATTAGATCGGTCTTCTTTAACTTGTGTATATTTTTTATATTTAAAGATTTAGTCTTTCCTTTCAACTCTCTCACCTTCATTTCACCTAGCTTTGTTGTTGCCATTTTTTCTTTCTATATTTATAGATAAAAGTTAAATAAGAAAATAAAAATCCTTCTCATATATTTTTAGAAATGTATTAATTTTTGAGTATTATCGTGTCATCACTACTTTCATTATGTTCAATTGGGATTTCTTTCTCTGATGCAGCCAATTCAGCTTTTGCTTGGTTTTTCTTATTTTATATATTTCTCATATACTTATTCATACATACTCTACATGTACAGGATGGCCTGCCTAACGCGGACACCTTCAAAATTTCCGGGACGGTTACAGATCACCAAATGCTCTTTCTTCTGAATGAAATCACAATATGCCGCAAAGTGTATATTTGTAACACGTATATGGACAGAAATAATTAATCCAAATATGATTTTTCCCCTGGAAATAAACTTTTATTTCAATGGCATATGAAAGTACGTGCAAACAGGAATTCAGTGATATAGCATATGCAATGTAAAGTAACAAAGAAACGACAAGAAATAATATGCAAATATGAATAAATTGTGTAGGTCGGTAGCATGTGGCAGTGGACCTGTACTCACAGCTGTAAGCAAGCAACATGCACCATGACTTATCCTGGCTGGACCGCTTCGTTATAGCAGCGTAGCTCTTACCTTATGGTGTAAGGGTCATGGAATGCGATTTTGCACAAAGGAAAGCACCGAAGCGGAGGGAAGATGGGCAATGCAAGTGCTTCTGATATCAATACATTACATTTTATTCAGATACCCACATAAATCAGGACACTTTTTTCCTAGTCAAAAAATGTACTGAATAACGAGTACGTACAGATGCACAACAAAAATAGAACAAGGCAATCCAAGGAGAAATGCGATCGCATCCCCATGCATACTATAAAAGAGCACAGTTATTGTTGAAACGCTTCAGATTAGGTCTTTTAACAGCATATGCTCGATGTGTTTACCATCAACAGCAATATACATCTGTAAACGCACATGTAGAGAGCGACGAGCTGTCTGAAATGTTTCCGGAGTAATACCTCTGCAAGCTGGTACAATGTGCTTCTGCATGTATTCTGGCGTCGTAGGAACCGTGTTATGCACCTTATCTTTCAGTGTTCCCCACAGGAAAAAATCGAGGGGCATACGTTCAGCCGGCCGTAGTCCATTGAATGAGGTATGGCCCTAAGACGTAGTCTCCAACGATTCCAAACCACACATTCCCTATCAACTTGTCGCTGATACTCCACATGCCGGACACAGAGCAGATTATCCATCGTCCAGTATTGCATATTTAGTAAATTTACACGTCCATGGTTTGTAAAGGTCGCTTCATCGGTAAATGGTATGTTCGTTAGAAAATTGCTGTCTTCCCTTAGAGACATCAGAACAAACTTTCACAACTGAACATGCAGCTGGAAATTACCTTCATTTAATGCCTAATAAAGAACTACGTCATATGGATGGAATTTCCGTTGGGGCAGTATCCGTAACACACTTGTTTTACTTACTCCTACAAATCTGGAAAGTTTTCGCATACGCATTTGGGGGTTTGCNGTAAATGGTATGTTCGTTAGAAAATTGCTGTCTTCCCTTAGAGACATCAGAACAAACTTTCACAACTGAACATGCTGCTGGAAATTACCTTCATTTAATGCCTAATAAAGAACTACGTCATATGGATGGAATTTCCGTTGGTGCAGTATCCGTAACACACTTGTTTTACTTACTCCTACAAATCTGGAAAGTTTTCGCATACGCATTTGGGGGTTTGCNGCAGTATCCGTAACACACTTGTTTTACTTACTCCTACAAATCTGGAAAGTTTTCGCATACGCATTTGGGGGTTTGCGTCGACACATGCCGACACATTATTAATGTACACATATATATCTACACCTAGCATACTACACACAAGCATATTAATATAATTCATTGTTTTTTAAGTATACGCGTGTTTCCTTCTGGGGCAAGCGAACAAGTATGTGGGTTTTCTCAGAGTGCTCCTATATATTTTCATATATATTAATATGGTAGAAGGCNGGGGCAAGCGAACAAGTATGTGGGTTTTCTCAGAGTGCTCCTATATATTTTCATATATATTAATATGGTAGAAGGCCTTCTGGGAGAATAATACGGGCTCCTTAAAAAAACAGTACCTGAAATGTACCTCCCATCAGAAGGATAATTCACAATGTGTTTCGTGAAGTGATTCGAGAGGGTAAGTGGATGAATGATTCCTGAAAAGTACTGCGAAATGCGTCGCAAAGGGGTGACTTGCTTCTGGGCATCGAAGATGTTGGCGAGTGTGTCGCCTGTTCGAATCCCGATCGGATGATGCTACATTTAGTATCATGGGCATGCTCGCGAGTGCGCGTTATCGATGGTGAGTTATCCAGCGTCTGTTCGTTTAGCTCGAGAATTCGTCGAGCAATAACTTGTAAAACAGCATCGGTCATGCGATATAACAAATGGATGATACCCGACACGATATTTAATGAACTCCTTGAATTACCTGCATATTGAAATTAATATACTCATGCCTCATAGGTATTGTTATTAATCCAGCAAATAAGTAACATGTTGGCAGGAGTCAGTCTGGAGGAGTCAGTCAGCAGGATTTATTCTGCAAGAGTAGGTCGGCAGGAGACAGCCTGCAGGAGTCAATCGGCAGGAGTCAGTTGGCAGGAGTCAGTCGGCAGGAGTCAGTCGGCATGAGTAAAGTGCATGAATTCATGTATGATTGAAGACGATGCAAGCCACTGACGATATAAAATCTGGTATGTCATCTACGACTACATGCATACCTTCAACGACTGTCCAAATATTAAATGGAATCAATGCTCTTACTGTGCCAAGTCCTTCAGGGAAAGTTGTAATGCGCAGCGACATGAGAAGAGCGGTTGTTTGAAGAACCCATATTATGCTTTTCTTAGCTGCTATATATGTTCCAGACATTTAANAAGAACCCATATTATGCTTTTCTTAGCTGCTATATATGTTCCAGACATTTAAGTCATCATGATAATTTAAACAACCACATCAAGGCTGATAAATGTACTGTTTTTTCACCCACTGAGAAAAAGCATGTGATGACTTCGTTACATCCTGTTAATACACTACATAAAATGTTTGCAGACGACGAGGGAACTCGCATGATGAAGCATTACGACTATGACCACATGCAGTTTATGCAAGGTGATACAATGAAAGAACACATCAAGATCTGCAAGGGTTTTTCTACTGGAAACTAGCAAGTGATGTAGTCAATACAGCCTTGTACATCGACGGGTACTGTTTCAGCAGACTAATATGACGAGACAGTAAATGATAATGACGAAATGAGAGACCTACGAGGCATGATAGAGTCGGTACGTGTGAAATGTACACTTGCAAGGCGTTCGCGTGGAGTCGATGAAATTAAAAATAAACGGACGTCAGCTCTAAATACTGATGATGACCTTGTGAATCCTACAAATAAAACTAAACTTGATATTGAGGATGAAATAGGAGGCGAAAGTGATCATGAAGAGAGCATTGATGATAAATAGTATGGTGACAGTGTTAATGAAGTGTCTGATGAGAAGGATGATGAGTCTCTCGACGTTCGCACACATTTTACTGACGAATTTCCTTCGATATGTGGCGAAAAGAAGGCAGAAGGTGTCAAAAACGCTCGTTACATATTTCCCGAAGATCCGAATGAACTTGTTGAAAGACTCAGATACTTAAGTGACCTGCAAAAACGCAAGGATCTCTTACGCATTGTTGAGATATCTTCAATCATCAATTAACTGAAGGATTGGGGTTACATCAGATAAGACTGTTGGCTACTATCCATGATTTACAAACGTCTGNAATCATCAATTAACTGAAGGATTGGGGTTACATCAGATAAGACTGTTGGCTACTATCCATGATTTACAAACGTCTGAGAAATTAAAATAACGAATGTAAAAAATAATTAGAAGGAGAGAATATAAATAAAAAGTAAATAAATTAAGTTTATATATACATACTAATGTGCGTTTAATTTCTTATGCAATCCTTTCTAAATTCTCTGAATGTCTTATTAAATCAGTTGTGTAAAGAATCGGNATGTGCGTTTAATTTCTTATGCAATCCTTTCTAAATTCTCTGAATGTCTTATTAAATCAGTTGTGTAAAGAATCGGTTGCGAGAGTCTGGTGTAGATAACATTTATGTGAGCGTGTGCATGAGGAGGGCTATGGTTTGATCTTAAGTATTATGTATTTCTCGGGCCGTTTCAAATGAATGAGTTCTATATGGCGAACGGATGAATGAGAGGAATATTTTTGAGGAATGTTTCACAACTAGTTGGGAGACCTGGTCTGTTGGTTTGGTAAGTTACTAGGGCCCTTTAGTATGGTCAGCTGTGATAAAAATGTTTTGCGCAAATTTTGCGAAGATTTTGTGCGAAGAACATAGCTACGAGGCTCTTATTAGAGACTTTTTTCTAGATTGCTCATCATCGTTTGTACAGGCGTGTGGTATGACAGGTTGGTCTTGTCAGTTGTTCTAGTCAGTTTTGCAGGAACTGGTCTCGTCAGGAGCTAGTTTTGTGTTCAGTCAATTTCGCCAGGAACCAGTCTTGTGTGGAGTTATTTTTAGGTGGAGTCAGTCGTTGGCAAGTATGGTTAGTCGGTATGGATACTTGTTGTGACTAACTAGTAACGGTCAATTGTATGGTCTGTGATTTTTCTCAATTTTTCGAGTTCTATGTAACTGGAGTCAAGGTCAAGGTCGACAATAACCAACATGGAGAGCGCCGACAGCGCAATCTATACTTTAAAAACCTTAAACAAACATGGCAGCTGCCTGGGGGCTAAATCGATTATTAACACTCTTGCACCACCTAGGTGATGTAAAAGCAAACATATGAAATCCAATATTGCATCCTCTAGCAATATATAAACAAATGACAAATGAATGAAAATCTAGATGGTTGCATACGACGGAATAAGCCATGATGAGGGGGTTGGTGGAGGGTGGAAAAGCGGGTCAGTCATCTGTCGGGCGTGGTGTTGGAGAGAGGTCTCTGGAAATGCCAGTTTTTTAAATAAATTTTCTAATGATGCATTGTTAGTAATATATTTTCAATAACTTTATTAACTGTTTTACTATTTTTTTTATTATTTTATAAATGTAATTTTTTTAGAATTTTTTGGGTTTTGGATTTTTTAAGGTCAAAGGACAAGGTCAAGGTCACATACAACATGACGGACAAGATGGTCACCGGGGGACTGGAATTACAGAGCATTAACAGCTCCGAGCTCCAAATCCCCCATCCCCTTGTGCTTGACTCATCATAATCATTCGACTCACATGTTTTTCTTTTTTTTTANCCGAGCTCCAAATCCCCCATCCCCTTGTGCTTGACTCATCATAATCATTCGACTCACATGTTTTTCTTTTTTTTTATGTGAGTAGAAAAAGTTAATGTCCTTTCCTTTGCCACAATTTTTACATCTCTTCTCAATTTTGGTCNCCGAGCTCCAAATCCCCCATCCCCTTGTGCTTGACTCATCATAATCATTCGACTCACATGTTTTTCTTTTTTTTTTATGTGAGTAGAAAAAGTTAATGTCCTTTCCTTTGCCACAATTTTTACATCTCTTCTCAATTTTGGTTNTTTTTTTTTATGTGAGTAGAAAAAGTTAATGTCCTTTCCTTTGCCACAATTTTTACATCTCTTCTCAATTTTGGTTTCTAATTATGTAATTTTTTTAATTCAATGATACAAAATTATTTTTGATACAAATTGAAGTTCTACTCAACAAGTTGAATCGTTCACATAAATTTATTAATCTAGAAGAACTAGAGAAGGATAGAAAACATAAAGATACAGNCTCAACAAGTTGAATCGTTCACATAAATTTATTAATCTAGAAGAACTAGAGAAGGATAGAAAACATAAAGATACAGATTTTCGAATTGTTGATTCTTACTTTGGTAAAAAAATTAATTGTATCCCAGATGAATATAAAATCTCATTGCCAGATCTCTATATAAAATGACAGGTGAAAATTATATAAAAATATAAAAAGATAACAAATGGGAAATCTATGCATGAGCAAGGATTTGCTTGAGCTGATAAATAATTATTTTTTCATTGAAATTCCCGGTGAACTGATATTTATTCGAATATTATTGTGCCCGTTTATGCCACTTCGTCCCACTTTATAATAGTTAATTATATCATCAAACTTTTTATGTATTATTGTTATGCCAGTCCCAATCACACTCTTGGTTTCCATTATGTTACTTTAAGAAAATATGTTGCGTTCTCATTTTTATATAAAATTTATATAGAATTGTGCTAGAGTCTTTGTATAGAATTTAATTGTATATGAAATGTCGATAGAATTCTAGCACAACTTGAGAAATAAGTAAATTTTAGCAAGATTTTAATAAATATTTATTAATTACATGAAATTTGCACAATAGCACGGCTTATAAAGCAATTATTTTAATAATTTTGATCAAATGGGGGGATTTTTCTACCACTATTTTTCCACTTGTTCCAGTTGGGCATTTTGGGATGCCACTATGGGACGGAATTTTGCCGAAAAATTAATTTTTTTATCGTGCCACTTAATCCCACTACTAGTTTTTTTTCAATTTTGCTGAAAAATTAGTTTTGCCACTACGTCCCACTACTACTTTTTGTTGATTTTGTTGAAAAATTGGTTGTGCCACTTCATCCCACTGCTATTTTTGGTCAATTTTGTTGAGAATTTCAAATTGCGCCTGAAAAAATTGCTCTTGAGTCGCCAGTACTTGCGCTTGAGTCCCAATAATACATTATATATATTTAATTATATATATAACTCCGATGAATACTCATTTCAATTTCCTTCAAGCGAATGGAAATTTGGTAGCAAATTGTGTCATTTTCACTTTCCGTTATTGTTTTTAAGAAACGTAATTTTTTTAGGAATGCGCACAGTTCAGTAACTCAAAGACAACTTCAAATCATTTAGTGTCAAATTCAAATAACGCCCTCTAATTTCTTTTACCCAAAGTTTGGAAAACATGCCCTGGTCAATGTATGATTATTGATTATATTATCGAAGTTGTTGTCAATTTCCAACCGTAACTTAATTATTCCTTTTTTTTTTTTGGTAATCTTAATTAGCCTTTGACAGCTGAAAGAACCTGAAAGAAATGTTCGTAGTTCCCAATCTTCGTACTTATCTATTAAAATTATTAAATAATTTTGCGAATAACAGCACCTGCTACATCTGCAACTAGTTTTTTAACACACGTTTATACAACACGTAAATTTCAACAAATATTTAAACATTCAAAATTATTTCAGGCCGAATTTTAAATGTATTTATCTCACACCAAGAATTTTCTTTGAATTTGAAATTCATTAAAGGTTCACCCTTCATAACAAATTATTCAGATCGAACGCAGACTGCACTAATTAGCATTTCATCGCGTTCTTCTAGAGAACATCCACCTTTCATGTCCATTGTTCATATTTAAAACGTGAAAATTCCACGAATGCGGGCGAAAATATCTAGTCTTATTTTTCTATCATCTTAGGACACAATTTGGGGTAAAAGATCAGTTTTCTGAATGCTTTGACTTGGGGCACGTGAGGTTGTGACAGCGCCATGACGTCAGAGGATCGCGTGCACCAATCAGTGTATCCTTGTCCTAAGACACAGGTTGGGATATAGGAATTGTGCACAGGTATTTACTGAACTTAATAAAACAAAGTGAACCGAATTAAAAATTTGAAGGAAGCAGTTAGTGTATCACGACAAACATTAAATTAAAAAATCTTGGCCTTCCGTTAACACAGCATATTTGAACGTGAACCTATCACACCCAAAAGAGAAATTATACATGTAATTTGAGTTTAAAAAATCCATGCAGCCATTTGGTTAGCAGTACAGAGTGACAAAATCGAGTTTAACTGTTTCTGTGTTATTCCTTTTGTTTCTGACGATACATGAGCAACTACAGTTGTTGTTGGCCTAAAATATTTGAATGATAAGATAAGAAAAGCATTTAGGAAACAAACTGCATTTGCGAAATGAAATGAAAATGGTAATGCTGGGCCAGGTAGATATACGAAATCAGTGAGTTGATGTATACAGAAACTCAGTTAAAAAATATAAAGAACTAGTAGAAATAATAGTAACCTACACAATTAAAAAAAAAAAGAATGCAATATATTTTGTGGATTTTTTTTGAGGTCGAATCTTCAAGATCATGACGAAACTACTAAAATCGAAAACCCGGTCTGCTTAGAGGTTCGTTATTTAATTGCATCTTCAGTAAATTATTATATTAATTTTTAACTTTGTGCTCTCCTTTGAAATTCTTCGTGGAGCCACTACTGTATTCAACGAATATTTTGTCGGTAGTCTGGAAGTTTAAATGTACGGAAAACATGAAGTGAAGAAATGAACACACACTGCACTGCTAAATGTGTACACGGAGAAAATGTACCATATGAATTATACTTTACAAAATAGTAGACCAACTCTTTACAAAGTAAACAACAAAATGGTGGGATTCTTCCCAGCAAATTCCATACAAGAAAAATATAGTGGTAGTGCTGTGAGAGTTAACACACTATATGTAGAATACAGGAAAAAACTAACTTTTATATGAAAAGTAACACTAAATTATTACTCGTAATCTCTTTACAGTACAACATACCAAAGCTAGAGGAATTTGTATAACTTATAAATACAACCAGAAATCAAGATAATAGTTATATGTCGTCGTATCTCATAAGGCAGTGTGACGGACGTATTTATTGTGACAGGGTTTTACGTTCGAGGCCAAGCACTTCCTAATCAAATTTCGTCCATACTTAAAATAATTTTTACTAAGCTATTTTAATGTATTGTACATTATAAAAGCGAGTCATGTTCAATCAGACAGAATAAAATACGTAATTTTATAATTGATCATATATCTCTGAATTCTTTAATTTAGTTGTGTGCTTCACCATCCCAATTCCAATGGATTGAATCGGTAAATCTGATATTTCCCGAGTTTAATACTTAACATAATGACAGTCAGGTTGAAGTGCTGAAAATAATTCATCGCAGAAAAAAATATTGTATTAGAAAACATATCGGAAAAAAATTTCCAGCAAATTGAGATAATAAGTAATGGTACTGTAAACGTTAATAGATTTTTAAATGATTACAAATTACGAAAGAAAAAACTCAGAATATGCTTCTTTTGTTAAGATATACAAAAATTCTGTTTCCATCAAAACCATAACTTTGTTTGCCATAAATAACAAGGTGATACAGATGTTCATTACGTAGTTATCACAACTTAAACCATCGGGGGACTTTGTTGAGCAGAAAAATACGTGCTTTTTTACCTTTGAAGCCTTTTGTAACGTAATGTAAGCTATAGCCTGTTTCCTGGAAAAATCAGAAAATTTTATAATTAAATAAAAAACACCATAATACAAACTGTTATATTTGCGTCGATACAGAACTTGAGAGTATAATTTCTCAGAATTAAGTTTTAGTTCAATATTATATCTTAAAAATTGGCTTTGAAAAACCGAAATTTATTAACATATGTTTCCCTGTACGAAATGGTTACTGCTTCCAAATCAGGCAACAGCCTCAAGCTCCACTTCTTCAACATTTTATATAAAGTAATAAATAACTCATAAACAAAGACGTCACAGCTGATTTATCGTAAGAGAATTAAAAGCTAACAGATACAGATTTAAAAGAAGTGCTCAAATATATTTAATTGCACACGCTATGACGAATAAGCCCTCCAAGAGGGGGTGGCGAAGGAACTGTACACTGTTGCCTATATTCAGGACGCAGGCCACTGACTAGAATAGTCTGGGCTGGAAAGCGAGATGGGGAACCTCTGTTCCATTTTCATCCCTCCTTCACCTCTAGGGGGTTACACGTCTGCTGGTGAGAACATTGGCCTTGAAACCTTTTGAGGACATGAATGCATTCAGACACTTGACTACGCGTTTTTGGCGGGGGAAGAAAGGGGGAGGGCTTACTAGCAGTTTACTTCCAGTGACAAATATAAAATTTTCTTGGTCGTTACCATGGGGAAAGATTTTATCTTTTACCAGACTGTGACAATCAGAATTTTAAACTATGGCTACCAGTTCACATAACTAACTTTTTTTTTGCCATCATTGTAAATAATAACTATATTGTTTAAGTAGCACTCTGATGTGAATACTAGCAGCCAAACGATCTAACGTGCCCTGGTACATTGATGACCAGTCTCTATATATATATTTGTATATATGTGTATGTTTGTATGTATGTTTGGACCTTATACAATTCTACACCATTTGACGAATCTTAACCAAATTTTGTATGTGTACCCATCAGTACCCAAGATAAAATATTGTGTTGGACAAAATAAGTTCCGCCTCCTTCCCCTCCCCTCTATTAAGCCCAAAATCCCCGAAGCTCCCTAAAAGGAGGTCACAAATCCCAATGCTACACCGTTCGGCGGATCTGAATCAAATTTGGCAGGGATGGCCTTCGGTTCCCAACTTAAAATACCGTGTATGCCAAAATGAGCTCCCTAAAACCTGTTTGTGAATCTCTGGACCTATATTGGGTCTGAAACCCATATAATGGGGTCGTGTATCACTTATTGTCCCATTATACCCGGGAAACGCTGGGTAATTCTGCTAGTATTTGATATATATTTTATATAATTCATCACAAACTAATGTACAAGATCTTATATAAAGGGGTGGTTCAGAGGGTTCAGACCCTCTTCAATTACCATCGTAATTTTTTTCATTGCATTACAGTTACAAACAAAAAATGTATGTACAATTTTTCAATGTTGAGTTCATAATCTGGTTTTTTATTTTATGAAATTAGTAGGATTTCTGTTGTTTAACTTCAAAATAATCTACCAGGAGGAAAATGCTCATTGGTACAAAAACATAACTACGTATGTTTTAAGAATGATTTTAATTTGTAACTGGTTCAACTAATATGGCACGTAAGTGTGAAACTTAACGTAAGAAACTTTAACTCAAGCCTTCAGAGAAAACTCCCTCCATTGCTGACGGCCTTAAACATTCAGCGAAACCATTTTGGAGTAATGTTTTAATTACCTAGAAGATTGCGAATCAAAATCAACAGGTTTTACGATTATGTGAAATAACTTACGTATGTCTCACATTTTAAACGAAATATCATGCTTAACACCTCGTGTGCCTGCGAGCTGCTTAATCTCTACAGGACATGCCTGGGGTCTTTGAAAGTGTACGACAAACTTCGTTGCACATCTTGTATTGAAGCAGTAGACCACATTTTTGAATAGTTTTTGTAAAGGGTTACAATTAAATTTATTTGTAATTATTTAATGTCCATTCTAAATCACATCACAAATTACCTCAATAATTATTTTCCCTTATATGATTATTTACTGAAACACGTCTCATTTGATCACTTCTAATATCCCTAGAAGTTTGAGTGTTAATATTTTTTACTTCCGGTATAAATGTAAACATTTACCTGACGGACTAAGCCATCGTAACTTAGATAGTGACAACTTAACGGTGTAAATTACCATTGCAATTATTTTTTAAGTGGACAATATACACAAGGGCTCTAATCTAGTGAATTCGAATACAGTTTGTGCTCTTGTTTGCGCAATTTGAGCAGGGTTTGGAAATATAGACGCTGACTAGGAAATAACAATGTTTCTTGGCATGTGCATCCTCTGTGAGTGTCAACGCCCTCCCTAACTTTCCAGTGACTCACGAAACTCCTCTGCGTATTTGTGCTGCACGTCAAAAATTCACATGAGACTATCGTGGAGTTCAATATTACGGAAATGTATCTTGCGTTATTAAAACCACGTACCTTTTGTTAGTTTCATTTTTTCCTGCAAAAATGAACGAGTTACCTTGAAAGTTGCATACGCGTACAAATAAAAGGCAGAAGTAGGGTTTACTTTGAGTGATATTACACAAATAATGGCTTCAGGAGACGGTACCTCCTGATTATAGTGGGTTTCGAATCACTTGTCACTACTCGGTGGCCGATTATGAGTTCTAAACACCATCGCCACATGGGAGTGACGCAAAAGCGACCACGGCCACAGACGGCCAGCAAGGATCCACACTGAAAAAAAAAAGTGTTCATTCATGGTTCTAAATAAGAAAAAGCTAATTACGTTTAGACCTATTATAATGGTCTAAATGACATAAGTAATATCTTCAGCAGGCATTTCAAAGTAATGCGGTATAATTTTCACTAGCCACTGGGGAAATTGACTCTAATGAATTATTCAAATGTCTTCATTTTCACAAAACTGTCTTCGTTCTTCGACTAGTAATGATCATAATACACCAGTGGTTTCCGCCTCATGCAGGGTCAACAGGATTTTGGAGCTGACGTCAATGGAGTGGGTTGCTCTGCTCAAAGATAGACACGACGCTCCGATCAGCCTGAAGCATGGATTGCATAATGCGGGGGTGGAGATGCGTTGGTGTCAACGAGCGTAGGAAACAGCACAAATCCGAGGAAACCCACAGGTCACACGCAATTTCCGTTAAGTTTCCCCACATCCTATAACATCCTGGTTTGAACCCGTCAAGGATTGAACACAGATTGAATTGATGGGAGGTGAATGCGCTAGCCATTCAGCCACCAGAACAGTTGATTGAACAACGTTTGATGAAATTTAATTGGAAATACGAACTGACTAACAGACTGATGATAAAGAAATAAGAACACCAATAACTGTAATGCTCAGAAAGGATAAATTAAGCTATCACATAAGAAAGAGGCCTAGCATAGGAATGTTAATGTGTTTTAGTAAATGCTAAAACTACTATTTATGTTAAATACTATACATATTTCAAAACTATGGCAACAGCAAGTTTTACACACCAGAGTAATGATAGACTAATTGTAACAATATTTTGCACTAAGCCAAGAAATGTGTTCATTACATAAGCGCACATAGTGTACATGCGTGTCGCAGTTATTTATTGTATTTTACATTGTACATGTATGTGTAGTTACACGTAAAAAAAGTATTTTATAAATACTGATATCGGAGGGGTACTAAATAATGATATTCTAAAAAGTAACATTTATTTTTATTTCCTTGGTAAAAAGAAAGCATAAGAATGTGAAGCGATTTCTAGAAATTCCTCGCAGCACATAAGGTAAATTATCACGGTTAAAATACCCGTCTATCTTAATGTTATTTAACTGCGATTGATAAGGCCAACAATTCCTCGCGCATTAAGCGCGCTATCGTTGTATACGAAAGGTACTCAACTAGCGTGCAGGCTTTCTGTCGTGCAGCGTATACCTATTAGACCTTAAGCGGTGACCCTATCCTTTTACTATAAAAAAAGTATATAGAAAAATACAGTGCAGGAGCCTTGGGTAGTTTAGTTGATTCATATCCAATACTAACATTTTAAGATATACTGGCAAAGAAAAGCCGTTTTTGACGATGTTAAAGGGTTTAAATATAATATTTCCAATTCTCCTCTATACGCGATATTCCAAAAGTACCCAACAGATCTAGCCCGAAATATTTTTTACGTAAACTTATTGTGAACCCATTCACTATATTATTAAAAAATCATGTTTTTCAAGCGTTCTGAAGCGCATTCAACATGCAAGTAAGCAGGCCCCTTTAAATGTGTCTCTAAAACAATGAACACAAAGGTCAGAAACCCTTGTAAAAAGCCAGTTTGAAGTGCTCTTAGCAATCCTAAAATTTTACACTACACTCTATTCGCGGTTTCTTCACACTTTCGAATGAAACCTTTGAAAAATAACCCCATATATGATATGATTAGTTGTTTCCTAAATTTGCGATGTATTGCAAGCGTTTTATATTGTATTTGCATAAAAGTACCTTAATATTGGTTAAATGGAACTTTTACTTATATTTTTTCTATAAATATAATTGCTAATTTTTAATTAAAACTAATTAAAAGGAGAAAATATCCCTGTTGGTAAAATTTAGTAACACATAGTTCTTATGCAAAATATTATTACACTGTATCCACACGAATGCGTTGCGTTGACCCGTTGGTGTAATTTTCTATACTCGGTTAATTTTTGTTTGCATGAGGCAGAGGAATATCCTGGAAGTAAAACTATAGCAGAGCTTCAGAAAAGTTGGAAGTAAACGAGAATGGACTATAGAACCGAACTCCCAATCCTTGCGAAATACCTTTCATATGACTGTCCTCGCAAAAACTTATTCTTGCAACCGTAGGTTTTTCCGAGCACGTCCTCGGAATGTACTTAAATGTTTTTCTAGCTCAACTAACACAGAACACTGAAGTTCTAGTTACTCACAGTTAGGGTTGGAGTGCTCTAAAGATTTCATAGACACCACAGTAACAGGTAACACTAATTCCTCCCAAAATGCATATCACATAATAGTGTAGTTTTGAAACTACTTTGATTTCTTAATAGAAAACATACTTTATCACGCATTAGGAATTGAAAAAACGTATTAGCAACTATGGAACGCTGTCATTACTGCAAAATTGAAGTTCTTACGGAATGGAGATCAGTATTAATTATTTAAGTTTTGGTTGTTCGTTGTACTGCACAGTATGAACAAAAACGTTTTCGCGGGGTATAGGGAATTCGTAAGCACACCACTTCAAATTCGTAATACCGAAATCTTTGTAACTATCAGTTGGATTTAAATTGCTCTTAGCTTGCATGGCATTCCATACTGACACGAATCTCATCCATTTGTAAAATGCACATAATATGATTTTCGTCTTTGTATAAGCAAATACTGTTCCTGCTTGTCGTTACAACTAATGCAGGCTTATATGTAATGTTTAGCTTACTTTGTTTTAAAAGCTATCGCAGAATGGATATTAATTTTTTTTAACGCTTTTCTAAATGTGGGTTAAATAGATCCCTCATTAATGGCTTGATATCGTATTTTATATATGAATTCTGCTATCACTCTCAGAGAAATTTAAGGAAAAATATATCTAAGATCATGAACACTGAAGCCGAACGAGTTGGCACAGATGTAATTCTCTGGACTAGCATTCGGGAATTTCTGAGTTTTTATTATACAAGTCTAGCTACCCTGAATTATGGGATGTGTCCCTTAAACAAGCCATTGCCGATTCCCTCTTCGTTTCTGATATAATTAGTAGCACTTGTATCTCAAATGACCTCAGGTCCTTCCGAGGACCTGACTGAAGTCCTCGCAACGTTCTAGGTCCTCGCAGCGCCGTCAGAAATTCATACGTTCGTCCTCGCATGCTACCGTAAACATACTTCCCAATACACACACATAGGCACTGTAACGTATGATAGTGTGGTATTTCTCTGAACTTATTAATTTTAATTTTATTTGCACTGCAAATTTATTGTTTATATGTATTATTTGCCTTATAGTACTATTGGCAGAATTCGTTGTTATTTAGTTATACTATATGCTTGTAATGTTTTGCAAATGTTTGTTTATTTTATTGTTTATATCTTTAATTGTAGTAGGCCTATATGAGTTGAGTATGACGAAAAACTGACATATTTTCAGAATTGTTAAATTAACATAGTGTTTTAATGCAGCATTATAAGATAGTATTTTCAAACAGATCGCTAAAATAAATCTATTTAAATGTAAAAAATTGATCAATAGTTGGCAGCATAGTACAATATGTAATATTTCGCAAGATAATTTTTGGAAGTACTTCGTCTATTGTGTTATGGCAAATTCAAACTGGACTGTGTTGAAAAATTTAATCTGTTCGTGGAACCTTTAAGTCAGCATATTTGATCCTGAAGCTCATCAAAAATATATTGAAAAATTGTTATTGAAAGTGGATTCTATAGGCAATCTTTAATTCACTACATTATTTTATGCCACCGGTGTGCTAGTGACGTTAAAGAAGAATGCCAGGAGAGTCAATTTGTAGAAAAAGTTTCTCTGAGTTGATGCATCACCTGTTTGATAGCAATTATGTTGCTATCATCAACTACGAGAACTTCTTGCTCCAGAATAACTACAGATACAGATACGAGAAGACTCAAATAAGTTGCAGATGGCAGCAGCCAGTTAAAATAATATTTCTTCAATTTAGTCCTCAAGAACTCTGCATAACCCTTTCTATAAAGCCTTCCTTGTAAAACTTGCCAACACTTCCTTCAGAAGTAGAGATCTAATTCTTCTACCTATATAGTTTATAAAACTGAGCAGCCGAGGCAAGGAAAGATATTTGCTGATTAATGGAGTAAAAACCAAGTGAGAAATTTTTGCTTATTGGACATTGAATAAAATTTTCTCTAGTGTGAAAAGACTAACTTACGCTGCCAAATGTCAACAGTAATTATAATTATATTCTTAGTTGAGCGTTTTGAAATCGAACTGCATGCATTTTTATTTCTGAACATTGATTGCTTATATTTCTTCTCCAAAATTCAAATGTAATAATTAAACGATCTTCAATAATTGAACTACTTTATTGGTTGGTAGTTTGCTCAATAGTGATATATTTTTTTATTATAATTAGAGTGTTTATTATTACTGATCACTTGTTAATGTGGTCCTTTATCGACAAGATATACTATTTTTTTCACTACAAAATACGAGTTACCTATATGACAACTTGGTTAGTTAACAACTACTCCCGAATAATAACACTTACCCCAATACAATACACAACACCGTAAAATTAATTTTATTGGCTCCACACACGTGGTGCATTTAATAATCATTTCAGTGGCGCCGTACGTGGGGCCTAAAATATCGTAATCCATTTCAGTGGCTCCACCAACGTGGAGTAATATACCATAAACAATTAATAATATTATCAGTGGAGCCCATTCGTGGGCCATTTTACTCCATATACGTACACACGTATATACATTTCAGTGTAGCCCATTTGTGGGGCCTTTCCGCTATAAAGAACCTGAAAGTGATCTCAAAAGCCTTTCTTTCCTTCGGAAAGTAGGCTAAAAATCAGGAAACGCCCATCACCCTCGAAAACTGTGACACTCGATGCTCAAACGCAAGTCACCACGCTCATCTCAGGTTGAGAGCAGACTGTAATTAACCAAAAATCATGGCAGACGAATCGTTTATTTAAGTCTCACATTAGTTGCTGTTACTTCCCTTATTTTTAGATTACTTTACGAAGAAAAGGAAGACTAATGAGATTACTTTCCTGTCTGTGTGTCTGTGTGTGTATGTGCAGTCTGTCCCCCCTCCCACCCTTTATTTTCCATTTTTGAAGTCGTAAACCGAATTTCACCAAACTCGGTACACATATAATAATAAGTAAGGATACTTACCTTTTATAGTTTTTCATTACGCTGGGCACTTACTTTCAATATGGCAGCCATTTTAATATTTAGTGTGACGTGATATTTCGGAAACCATTCAATCGATTTCAACCAAATTTTGTATGCTGACAACGCAAATTGTAAGCATTTAATTCCGAAGTGAATATTGATGTTGTTAAGCCATTTTGTGAGATAGCGCAACATGAAAAAATTAAGCTTTTATGTTATATCTCAAAAACTACTCAACTAATTTTCGCCAAACCAGGCACGTAAGAAATGCTTTAATAGGCCTGGTAAATATAACTTATTATTATATATTAGGTACTTATTTTTTAAATGCCTGCCAACTAAATATTTTAGATTTATTCGGTACAACTGTTATATGGTTTGTCCAATTTCAACCACATTTGATACATTCACAGTATCTGTCACAAGCATCATATAAGACAAACAACCATTTTTCTCCGACAATTTGTAAGAAAGCGCTATATGAATTAATACGGTTTATGTGTAATTCCTCGGGAATAATTGGCAGATTCCTACCAAATTTGGCAATCAGTGGTATTGCCAAAGTTGATATCTACAAATATGTGTCATGTATGTAAAACAATTATTTAAAAAATGGTAGCCATTTAGCTATTTTGGTATAGTATACTACGTTTTTGAAACCATTTAATATATAGTATATATAACAAACATCAACTGTATCCACACAGAGCCTCTTTTCTCCTCGATTTGTAAGATGGTGCCACTCGAATAAATAAAGTTTTTATGTCATATATCGGGAAAAGGTTGAACGAAAAATTGAAATTTTTTAACTGTAATAACCATACATAAAATAAATTATTAGACGTATATTTCAACTTTAATAAAAATATTTTTACATACACAACCCTAGTAATTATTTTGATCACCCTATTTGAAGATGTTATTGCAAAATGTGTTAACTGAAGCAACTAGAATGGAAAATCTGTTAAATTTATGCATGCTTCTTTCATATGGAACAAAAATAATATTTTCCTGACAATTTTGGTAGTGCATTGACTTCTTTAGAGTTGTGTGTGTTGTACAGTCGAGTGCAGTATTCCATTGCGAGCCACTGTATACTTCTGCCATAAGTGACCAACATGCATATGACGTACACAGTTCACAGCGAACTGCCCCCCCCCCC
>NQII01001806.1:166434-195468 GCA_002778355.1 Clitarchus hookeri
GGCAAAAGGATGGTGCGCCGCAACTCCGCATATGCATATGTGGTCCAGACGTAGCCCGTAGAATTATGAGAAGCAGCGAGGATGGACCACGTGTGTGAGAGACAGAGAGACGGAGGGAAGGTGTGGTCCAGCGGAAGCTGTGTCCGGCAGGCTTGTAAGGGGCTAGGAGCCGGGCTTAGCGGAGAGGGTATTGATTTACCGCGGTGTCTCAGACACACGGGGCGAAGGCAGGGTGAGGGGTTGGAGGGAGGGCCGGGGTCACAGAGGAAAGAGGCGGGTTTAAGGAGAAAAGGGGGGAAGTGGTTGCTTGGGAGATATGGCGGGCGCTTTGTGCGGCGTTCCGNCACGAGGGCTCCAGCCGTGCCATGGAATTAATATGCAGAGCAGACAGAGTAGCGACGATGCCAATGACGAGCAAAACAAAAGTACTTAATCTGAGGAAAGAACAAGTCAGTGTTTCGTTCATACTTATCAACGGGCCCAATTTTTATAATATTTTCCTAGGAGGCCGACAAAAAATTACGGAAGAACAAATGCAAGCAAAATATTTGGTCATCATTTTATACCTATAGCAAATACTGTACATTTCGTGCATTGTTCTCAACCAAACTACTCAAAACACAAAGAAAATAAATTTAGAATATTTAACATCGTCAGATTACAGCGTTTAACAGTTTTGCTCCTTCCTTTTACTTTGCAGATTAATTAGATTTTTCAGTTATTTTGCACGTAACAGTAGCCGGTTTGCTTGACATTTAAAATTTTATGTTATCTGAGATAAAACAGGCGTCAGCCAGGTTTGACAATGAATTTTAAAGTTAAACGTTTAAACATATGCAAGTTAATTATTTTACTTTGTCAAAATTATGATATATAAATCTTATAAAACCGAGAAGAATTAGGGAATGCCAAAAATAAACGACTACATCGTTTCTGTGCACAAATAAAGAAACAACACTTATCATTGCCAACCATTTCTCGAGTAGCTGTATTTTTTTATATGTTCCTGGGTCACAAATTTCTATGAAATTTTGCGTTTTAAAGAAAAGTATATATTCGTGGCTGACCATACTAACACTCAAATACATACATGCATACACACGTTAATACACTTGTACATGGATTCTTGGTGGCGTTGACCACTAAGGGTTCGTTATAATGTGAAACATAGGCATAACTAGTAAATATGTTAGTAGATACAAATTGTATGTTCCAGGCCAAGGGCTGGGGCTTAATATCCTAGGATACGCTGACATCTTGAATCCACTATATTGAATCCGCCATATTGTTTCCGCCTACCATCTCCTTTCCGGGGGCCAACTTGTTTCCGGATGCCATATTGTTTCCTGTTGCCATCTTATTTCCAGCAGCCATCATGTTTCCAGCGGCCACTTTGTTTCCGGCTGCCATTTCGTTTTCACCCACCATCTTGTTGCCACTTGTCCTTCGTTCTACTTCACCTTCTAGAGGCGCTGGTGTCGCTCTCTCTCGGTCACCAAGTTGGTTCTAGAGTTGGCCACTTGGGGGCGCTGCATTTTTATTTCGTAGCTAAAAATGTAATCTGGAGTATGGCGATATCAAACTGTAAAACCCTGGGTCAGCATGCAGGTGCCTTAGACCACTCTGCTATCGGAACATTTGCTGGGACAAGGGTTTAAAAGAAGTAATAGCGTGTGTGTGCGGAGGACGAATAAATATTTTGTTGTAATTATTCTAATGCATAGTAACAATTTTTTATGTAAGTTTTTTTTAGTATCCCAGACTTATAGATGCCAGCAGTACTAATTTATTTCATATAGTCATAGAAGACATGCAATAAGAATTAATTCATAAAGTCATAATTCTTTTTTAAGTATATTTTTTTCTTTTTAAGTATTTATTAATAATTATATTTTTTAATATGTTTTTTAAAGTGTTTTCTTTTCTATTAAAACAATTATAAAAAGGTGTACCATGAAATAAAACACATTTTGAAATTACATTTTTTATTATTCAGGTTACATTTTCATATAATATTTTTATTAAATACGTTTCTTTATCTTGCGCTGGTCATCCATCCTTCGGTTTGGAACTGCTCATCCATCATTCAGTCGGAAAATTGGTATAATTTTTGGCATCGCCCTTCCACTTTAACACCCGCATGGCTGCTAAAGCAACCATGTGTGTAGGTCTCCGGCTGGGAACGGAGTAATACAGTGGGTGACAAACAACATAAAGAAACAGTGTTTTGAACAGAGCAACATAGTGTTGAAAAATGTTTAGTTGCCAATTCTATTTTTAGGCACATGGTGTGTGTCGGGGTGTGTAAACAAAAACAGCAGGGAATTTTTCATAAATAAATCTTTGTGTCTTAAAAGTTATCTTGCTTATCTATTTTTGAATAATGCAAAAATTTGTGGTGGCATAAATGCAAAAAAAAAAAACATCAAAAATATTTGTTGCCTGTCGATGTAAACTAATATTGTTTAACATGTACGTAAAAATATAAGAAAAGAGTTTGATAAATAACACATGTGTATAATTTTAAAACAATTTTACCTTTCCTTTTATTGTTTGTCATGTGCTCCATAAATTCATAAAAAAAGGTAATTTAAAGGGCAGTGGTGAAAAAACTGATTAAAGATTTCGTTTTTCAAAACAGAGAAAAGAAACTAATACAGTGAGGAGAAAATTTATGGAAAATACTAGTTTTTCAGGATAAAATATGTATACTAGAATTTAGGTTACTGGAGTTGAGTTTACGAGCATGCATGGACAGGCAGGGAAGCTCACCTTGACAAAAGTGTTTAAAATTAAATATGTGCTTGCATGGCAAGGGCTGTGTTAGCAACGGGGACCCCAAGGACATCAAAAAGAGACAGTCATGCGATGGTAAATTACATCATAGAAGTATTACGAAAGACATACTTGGTCGTTAACCGACAATGGATTCACCTCGTGCATAAATTTTGTGCCTCTGTATATAGGCAAAAACTGCTTCGAGAAGCTATATTTTCCCCAAAAGCATTGATATAAAATTAAGTTGCACTATATAAATAATGCAGATATGTTTTTTTCATGCACCATGAACCAAGAACCACAACTTATGTACTCCAGCAGCAGTTATGCTACCAGTGACTTATCCTCACGTGACTCCACCAGCAGCAGCCTGTGGGTCTTCCATTTTAATCCACACAGAAGATGATGCCGTTCCCTTCAAAACATTAATAGTCTCTGATATGTTGACTTCATGTGTACGAAAAATAGTAAAACCAATTATAACTGATGTATTAAGCTCTTTTTTTTTTTTTTAAATGTGAATAAATGTATATATGTATAAAACACATATTTCTTAAAATAACCAATAAGCCATAAGTATATTCGGAACTGGTATACACACAAAAGTGCCATGCAAAGAAAGTTTAACTAGCTAGCAATATTGAAAGTTTTCATACTAATATAAATTTTACAGGCTGATAAACACAAAGTCAGTACCTCATTTCTCATGCCGGTCGATACCAAACACAAGCTTTGTTACGTAACCACACCGAACCTGTATGCGCCTTTATACCCTTACAAATGACTGGCCTAAAAACTTGCGTAAAAAAAATTTTTTTAGTTACTTCGTTCGCCATATAGAACTCAGGCAACTTTAATCGACTCTAATACCAGACAAAATTTTAGATCTTACAATAGCCCTCCTCCTACACATGCTCGCGAAAATTTTATTTTAAATAGACTCTCGAAATCGATTGTATACACCAATGAAGTAGAACGGACTGTATAAGTAATGAAACATGCATTACTATGTATAAATAAATTAAATTTATTTACTTGTTGTATACATTCCATCTTTATAATGTTTTCATAAATTCGACCTTGAATTTTCCCGTTATTTGCAAATCATGAATAGTAGCCACTAGTCTCATATTATATAACCCTAATCCTTAAATTCATTGATGATATAAGATATCTCAACAATGTGTGAGAGATATCTGCATTTTTGCAGGTTATTCAAATGTTTGAGTCTATCAACCAAGTCACTGGGTTCTTCATGAAATAAGTAGCTAGACTTAACGAGTTTCTTCGTAGAAGGTTCACGATACATTTCTGCATGTATGTTAATTTAACCTTGTACATCATAATAATTAAAGACAGAGGCACCATTGTAATCACATTCTTCATAACTATCAGTACATATGTACATTCGTCACCTTCATCAGTATAGAGCCCAAAGTTGTTGTTTTGGTAATGAACGAGTTCGAGTAATATCTTGTATTCCTCTAAATCATCTTCAGTACATTTTTTACGTTCATGGAAAATAACAACTCATATAGTCCTCTACTCCCATGGATTACGTAATTGTTCACTCATATAATTTCTCTAGGCAAAAACTTACTTTCCTTGGGTCCGAGAAATAATTTACTATTATGCTTATACACACTAAATGCTGAATTGTTCCTATGTGATGCGTAAGTTGCGAGATACCTCTGTACTAGGTTCTAATCCATGTTTCTTCTGCCCCAGCTTCAAGTTGTCATTATATTCAGCAACATGTTTATGCTTTTGTTTTGCAGATGTCGTAAATTCATCATCTGTAAAATGTTTCAATTTCCGTTTATTTTTCACAACGCCACCAGCAGTCCTAGAGTTGACGTTTTCATTCTCTTCGTCATGACTAGTTGTAACTTCTTACTTTTTCACTTTACATGTTACTAGTGCATGCTTGTTGTTTACAACGAATGCAGTTCCGTATGGCTCACACTATTTTATTTCCTTCATTACCCACTGTTTTGAAACACGGCGCAGGCTCCGTTAATGTTATGGGCGCTCGAATCAGAAATAGTTTACTCGATGAATCAGTAGGAAGGCTAACCACATCCTTGTCTTGTGACAATAAGTGCAATGCATGCTGTTTCGAGTCAAGCAAATATGCATTACCATTACACAAACTAGTGTGTCACTTTAAATTATCGCTTCTACCAAATGTTGCACGACAGATAGTACATTTTAGTATTCCAGAGGCTGGTGTCTTTGAACATTCACTATTTTCATGTCGGCGTGCATTGCAACTTTTACTGAAGTTCTTGGCACATTAACGACATTGTTTTCTATGTAATTTTTCAGCAGTGGGAGAAGGTACATCCATAGAGGTAAGCTCCACAGTAGACTTTGTACACTAATTGGCTTACATCGTCTTCAAGCATATGTGAATTCATACACTTGTACTAATGCACAGTACTTACTCCTAAGTTGTGACTCCTCAGTGCTAACTGAGCGATTTTCTGTGGTTGCTATAATTTATATCACTATCCTGCAGGTCGAAGGCGAAGCTATGTTGTAATTCTCTATATTCAGGTAGAAGAAATCAGTATGTGCCTATTTTGCTAAGTGGATTGAGACCACTTGTTCTCAGCTATAGATGATTTACTGAAGCTAGGGTCCAACCCGAACCCTTGGAAACCATTCATTATTTCTCTTGGCATAACTTGTGTATTCTATCGTCAATAGTGCTTTATATTGCGTCTAAATGATACACAGCTAAATGCGATGGCTTTAAGGCTTGCGCCATCTTCACGCAAAAATAAAGGACTCGTACACCTATATTTTTCACAAGATTGACTCCTCACAGCCACCGACTCTTCAGAGCCACCGACTCCTCACAAGTGCAGTGTCTCCTTACAAGTTTACTGAAGTTCTTTCCACACTAGCAACGTGAGTATCTTCATGGTNGATATTTTTCACAAGATTGACTCCTCACAGCCACCGACTCTTCAGAGCCACCACTCCTCACAAGTGCAGTGTCTCCTTACAAGTTTACTGAAGTTCTTTCCACACTAGCAACGTGAGTATCTTCATGGTATAGCTGCTGCCCTTGTAATATTTCATCAGTGGGATTTAAACATTTTTTATGCTTCAACTTATCCATACTTTTTATATAGTAGTTTAGTCACATTACCATGCAGTTGCACCTTCAACAATTTCTTCCAGACAAGTCTTACGCTAAATTTGAACTCAAAGTCACATTTAAAGCAGACAAGTGACAAATAAGCAGTGCCAGCATTCTTCAAACTGACTTCTGCCAGACCGGCCCCTCACAAGACCGACTCCTCACAAGACCGACTCCTCACAAGACCGACTCCTCACAAGACCGAATCCTCACACAAGACTGACCTCTCACACGACACCTGCCAACTGACTCCTGCAGACTGACTCCTGCCGACGAACTGCTGCAGACTGTCTCCTGTCAAGATGTTACTGATTTGCTGGTTCAATAAAAACTAACCCACATACATATTCGCACGAGAAGAAATCGCATATAATTGGACCCGCACATGCCACCATCGAAACATAATTATATTATATATGTTAGAAATATATTTGTATATATATATAACCTATTTATAAAACATACATAGATACATAAAAATTATAAAAATTATTATATACATAATTATTATAGATAATCCTACAAACCCTATATAAAATAAATTATATTTAACACAAATTTGTTACGTTTAATGCATAAATCTTGTAACAAGGTACACATATCAGACATCACAGTCGATGAGAAGCGAGTAGGTATTATTACAACCCTAACGATTTAATCCCCCCCCCCTACCCTCCTTCTGATGGCGTAGGACACTTGCAGTCGTGAAGCAAACTTGTCGTAAAAGCGAGTGCCTGTATGCATAATGTTCGCACAGGTATTACATCTTTCAAACTCGGGTTGACTTCGTTATCGAGAAGATGTACCTAGCCACGGTTAATAAACACACGTTTTGTGTTCCTTACTTAGTTTATATTTACATACAGTCCTACTTTCATCCTTACATAGCAACACGAAAAAAAAATAACACTGTCACTGACCTGGCGATTGTAACTCACATATACCATCTCTACTAAACAGTACGGAAATCGTGAATGGAAGGGTTTGTGTTTAAACACTTAAAAAAACAGATCAGATACTTAATTATTTGTGTCAAACCCCTGAAGACGGTCCACTAATTTGATTTGCTAACAAGTATTATACAATGGTCTAGTGTAATTTTTCCTTGATTTTTGAGAGATTTTTAAGTATTTTTCCTTTACAAAATTTACGAACATACCATTAGAGTGATCCTGCGACCATGGCTTATGGTAAATGTAATGTTGTTTCATTAAGTTGGTTACCAATTATAGAGCTGTATCCGCAAGAATTTTATCTTAACCCTTAAATTTATTGTGAACTTCGTTTCTTTTTTTAATACCCCTGCATGTGCTTTCGCAGCCCCAGTATTTAAAATAGAAGTTAACACCGCATTTTCTTTACATTATTGTGATATCGGACCATGGTACATCACTAATGAAATTACCGCTCTGCTAACATTTGTGTAAATTAAGTGTTCGTCTGCAAGACGAAGTAACCATAGTGGATTCAAGATGGAGCTATGTGTTTATTTCAAGGTAAAACACGTAGGCGTAACATATTAATCGATTCTCTTTTGTTTCTTTGCACATACACTTATTCTATGCTTACGTTCATGTTATGACATATTTGGCATGACCCACAAACTTTCTGTCTACGCCGACCTCGAGGTGGGTATTCCCGGAACACTGTTTTCTTAGCCTTACATTAAAAAACAAAGGCAAAGCTAAGAATGCTTCTCTCTTTTTGGAGCGGATGTGGAGAGCTAAACTGCTACGGCAGACGAAAGAAAAACACTAAACGCATTGGTAATTATATGTTCTTAAAAAACAAGAGTTCATTATTAAAACAGACAAGACATCTAAAATCCAATGAACTTGAGTTCTCGCCTAAAATCTTCTTTCATAATATATACAAAAATATTATTATTTCAATATTAAATTGTACTTAATATTGAATATGACTAAAATAAATTTTCAATAAACATATGTTTTTTATTGATTTCCTTATGAGCGAAAATTTTTATCTAAGTGAATAAACAATATTATTTTCTGGGGTCGCTCTTGGATTTCCGTGCCGGACTATGATGCTAGTTTGCGGGTGTTATCGGGGTTCTCCCATTTCCAACGCCCTTTTGTTACGGCGCTGCTCCATTCTCGCCTTACTTCGCCCTCATTGGCTCTCAAGACCTCGATGTTTAGAGCCGCCCAAATCTCTTCACTCACTCTTCACATATATTTTATTTATATTATTTTCTGATATTTTTTTTTATTATTAATTTTAAGTTTTAATGGTTTTGCTAATCCTTTAATACCCACTTAAATGTACGATTTTAGGTGTTTCTGTTCTCAAGTCGGCACAACACTTGTTTCGTTGTCATTGTCGGCTATATATTCGGCTTCAGTAATATGAATCAATTATCACCTAGACAAATAAGACATTTGCGAATCAATTACACACAGGTTACATCATTGATCGTTACAGACCAAAAATTTCCTTAAATGTGGGTAATGTTGCGTTCACTGAGTTTGAATGTATTAACCATTGCTTAAGAGCTGAAGGCTTCTGTAATATTTTTTTAATGTGAAAAAAGGCAATGGAACATTATGCAAAATATAATTTCCTTTCTCCGGTCTAGAAGCAATCTCAAGTGTTCGCTAGCACACAGAAATAAAAAACAATTTTGAAAAAAAAATGGTTTTATACAATAGAGACAATACGTCATGAGATTCATTGTATGCGCGATAAAAAGATCTGAGCCGTTCGCGCAAAATAATAAAACGTAATTTATAATTTTTTGAAATATACATTCCATACATTGTGGATACGTCAAGGAGTAAACGAAATTTACTTGTTAACAACGCATAAATGTCTTATTATTTAACACGTATCTTTTGCAGTGGTGGATTTAAGAGCAGGGTGGAGGGGGCGTCCGCTTCCCACCCCCTCCCAAAAGAATGAGAAAAATACGTTTTTACACAGTATTTTCTTATAATAAAGTGTATAAAGTAAAAATAATACAGAGTTGCAAATCAATATTTGAAAGTTAATCACTATGAGCATTTATGTACGCACACACACACACAAGTGAGTGATCGTGTGAGTATAAAAGAATACCCCAACTTTGAAGGTTTATAATATCACAACCGAACAGCGTACATCTTTTATTGACCAATGAAATGAACCGTCGAATCATGAAGTTTCTTTACCATACATTCATAAATGTTCAATGCGACCACCATGAGTGGCCCAAACGACATCTAAGCGATAATCAAACTTGATCCACGCCCTTGCCAGTATGTCCGGTTTTTACCTTTTTGGATGGCGTTCGTAACTCTCCGTGTGAGGTGCTGAGGGGGAAGCGAGCTCACATTCAACACGTCAATGTGAAGGGGACGGTCTGATGTTTCCTTTCTGTGCCGAGAGATGACACTGGGAGCGTCTGTCGTCGCACTATAAGCGTGTTTTGTGTGTTAGTGCGCATCACGAGGGCGACGGAACAACAGAAGGCGTTCTGTGTTATTCAGTTTGCTAAATGTGAATCGGTTACGACTGTTAAAAGTAATTTCCGTTGCAAATACGAACGTCGTCGTCCCGATAGGGGCAGTATCATACGTTGGTTTCGTCAGTTCCGTGGCACAGGGTGAATTTGCAAAGGTAAAAGTTGCAGGCGGCCGCGTGTGTCCGAAGAGAATGTGCAACGGATTCAACAAGCGTTCGTTCGCAGTCCGAGAAAATCAACTCGACAAGCTCGCCGGGAAATGCAAATCCCTCAATCGACGATATGGACAGTGTTGCGAAAGCGACTGCTGTACAGACCATATACGTTACAGCTTGTACAGGCTCTTGCCGAAATGGATTAAGAACTGAAACGTGATTTCTGCGCGTTCTTTCTTGTCCAGAACCTGGTATACAATGCGTTCATGTCGAAGCTTGTTTTTGACGATGAAGCAACGTTCCATACAAATGGTAAGGTGAACTGGCACAACGTGCAGATATGGGGTCAGGAGCCTCCACATGAAACCACCGAACACGAGCGAGCTTCCCCCAAAGTGAACGTGTTTTGGGCTGTATCCAAAGACACTATTTTCTTCCCTTTCTTTTTTCACGAGCACACTGTTACTGGAATCCCTTATTTGCACATGCTTACAGAGTGGTTGTTTCCTCAGAAGAGGCGGCCAGGGACTTCATTTTCCAGCGGGATGGTGCGCCGCCCTATTGACACCTAGCTGTGCGTGTATACCGGAACGAAACGTTGCCACAACGCTGGATTGGTCGAGGAGCAGCTGGTGACCAGGCCCTTTATTACTGGCCTTTAAGAAGCCTGAATCTTACCCTGTGCGACTTTTTTCTATGGGGAGACACAAATGATCAAGTGTTTCGTCCACCATTGCCACCTAACATTGACGACCTCAAATCGAGAATTACGGTCGCCATCCAAACCGTAACACCGGACATGCTGACAAGAGTGTGGGACGAGTTTGATTATCGCTAGAGGTCGTTTGGGCCGCTCGTGGTGCTCACATTAAACATTTTTGATGATATGGCAAACAAACTCCACAGTTCCATAGTTCATTTCATTGGTCAATTAAGGTTGTAGGTTGTCTGGTTTTGATATTATAGACCTTCAAATTTGGGGTATTCTTTTATTTTCAACCTGTATTATAAACACAGAAGCACGCACTTAGACCCATTTAAATATTTATCACGTCACCATTCTGCCCGCTATGAAATTTGAATGGCAATACTAAGTTTTAACATTTTGACGCATTCTGCGTCCCTATATTTTTATTCGTCAGAAGACACACTCTGGAAAAACTCACAGGCGGACGACTGCAATAAATACTAAGGGTTTTGCGGACGTGCCGGAAGAATGACGCTAGGAAGGCGCAACCGCGCCTCGCAGCTGTAAAGGCATGCTACAAAATGTTCCTGCACATGCAAATGTTCCTGCACGTGTAGACGATATCTGGAGACAGCGGAAGACACACGGGCGCGGGCACAGCTGCGTCTTGCAGCTGCCAAGGGATGCCGGGATCACACCATCGGCTGCGTCCGTCCCAGGCTGGCTACCGCAATAAACCATGAGAGCTTTTGGCGAGCGGGCGGGAATAATAGCCACACAATATCCGGGGACAGCAGAAGGAACACGTGCGCCGAACCAAGAGGCCACCCAAGCGTTCCCGCACGTGCAGAACGGAACAATAAAACTTCCATGGCAGAGTCGAGGGGCGATGCCGGACCCACGTGCGCCGGAGTGCAGCACACGTGTTTTACGACCAGGGGACCCACCAAGAAGCACATGCAGGACGAAGCACTTAAACTCTAGACCAGAATCAAGGGACAACGCCAGACCCACGCGCGCTGGAGTGCCGCACACGTGTTTTACGACCCAGGAGGACGTGGCAAGCACCCCAGCCACGTGCAGAGATGGTGCAAGTTGAATATGGCGATCGAGCCTACAAAACTGTGAGGAAAAGGGAGGAATAGGTCAGTCAGTCAGACGTCGTCGAGCGAGAAGTGCGGATCGAAGTCAGGAGGAACGAGTTCCCGAGAATTCAACACGACGTCAACCTCAGTCGGAGGCCGTCAAGCGGGACGTGCGGTGGGAAGAGTCCGAGAAAACGGCAGTCAGACTTCGTCAAACGAGGAGAGTGGACCGGAGTCGGGAGAAACGAGTTCGCGAGAATGCATAACGATGTCAACCTCAGTAGGAGGCCGTCAAGTGAGACGTGCGGAAGGAAGAGTCCGAGAAAACGGCAGTCGGCCGACGGGAATCGAGGAGCGTGGAGTGGATCCGAGACGAGACGCCAACGGCAGTCGGCCGTCGTCAACCGAGCAGTGCTGAGTGGCGCAGAAAGGAGGAGTTCGAGTCCAGGCGTCGAGACGCCCACCAAGTGCCGCAGCGGTCCCAGGTCGCCAGCCGAGAGAAGACCAGCGCCTCAAGCCAGATAAGTAGAGTCATACAGGAAGTGTGAAGAATCTTCCCCCCCCCCCCACGACGCACATCGCCGCGTCAAGCAATACGTAGCCTACGTATAAAAAGAGGGAAGGGGATAGTTGTCTCGTGTGTACATGTAAAAGTGACCCTGTAAAGCATTAATAAAACTGACTTATGGTAACTTGAAAACAAGGTGAACTCATTTGGTAAATTGGACCTAGGGACAATAGTGGCGACGTATTCCTACGCCCTAACACTAAGGGCTAGCATCAAATGCTGGCGCCTCACGCCGAGAGCAGATTCAATACCTACTATACGCCATAGCAATAGGAGGGTATCAATTTAATAGTGACGATATAATCAGGCAAGTCATCAAAAAAGCACGTACACGTGAGTCTGCACGTGTGTTTCTACAACAATTTTAACACCAGCAATGCCAGAGAATCTCTGCATTCCTCTTCTCGACAGAAGTAGCCACTATTCACTTGAGGACGGGTCTCTCTCACTATGGTGCATTTTTTTTGCTCGTTAATTTAAGCTTTAAGTAATTTATTTTTAGAAAAAAGTCTTTTGAGTCATAGCGTTTAGTGAAGGAGTAACATCTCAGTTATTAATGTATAACTTATTCACAACTTGAATAATAAAAATATTATTTTCCTGGAGAATACTCATTATCTTGCAAACGAAGGGCATGGGCTCGGATAGAAAATATTTACTTTTATAATAATTCGATTCACTTCTGACTTCTTTTGTGAAAAACAACCCGATGTTTCTCTGCATTATGAGAGAGTTGAAAAGTTTAACAAATTTTTTTTTTTTAATTTTCTTATTTAAATTTAGGTAAGATTAGATTTTTTTGAAAAACTCTATCCTTTACATCCCAGATGGTCGTGTAGTTAGATGACAGATGTGTCACTCATCTCTCAACTGTCTGTGTATTGGATGTGTTTATAACAGCCTCATTAGAGACCATTTTGGTATTTATTGATTCAAGGAAACGATGGTAAATGTTAACAAGAAGAAAACGAACAAGAAAACGACGAGTAGTGAGAAAAAACTAATTGATGTAAGACTACATTACATGGATGTCAGTATGAGACAGGATTAAATATAAATATAACGTATCGTATTAAAATCGCAACATACAAATGCACGAATTACTTCAGAACGCTGAGGTGGTTTTCAAAAAATGCAGAGAGTAGCGATAGTTATAGTTCGTTGTCTTTATTACAGCTGTCTCGAATTTTTTGATATCCAAGTTCCCAATTGATTAAATCGTTAGGAATAGAGCTGTTATAATATTCAAATCCAATAATTTCTTTACTGCATTTTCAAACGAAATGCTGTTCTTATTTCAATTTTTTGGATGACAATTAAGGAAACTGTGCAAGACTTGCTGGATAAAACGCCTTACTGCAGTGTTAACAGTTTAATTTATAACTTCACAAAGTAACAGAAGCGCTGCAAATTGTTTTCAAATGGAAAGCATGGCAGGCAGCTGTTAATGTAAGGACACTGGTCATAGTACTTATTGATCTGACATTTATTGTGACATTTACAAACTGAAGTGACGTCTTATTACTAACACTTCCACTCATCCAGTTTCTCTAGAAGTAAAAGTTATACAGGTAGACTGCTTTCAATACTATGGAATAGAAAATAGGGTTTTTGAGCGAAAATGGAAATACCTAACCTTAAAGCCGTTGAGTCTTTTAATCCACTTTTCGCTAAAACTGAAGAAACTGCAAAAACATTATGTACAACTATCATTGTCCCTCGTACCATCAAACAGCCAATTTTGCCCTGCAAAGTATATGTAAATACTACTAAACATTAGAATGTCGATGTTAAAACCTCTACTGACAAATGTTGCCAAACGCCATGCCCAAATTCAGGTATCTACTAGTGTACTTGCACCCTTGCATACTTCGCAGACTGTTGGCACCCTACTTGATGACTTTGGACAGGTAACCTTATTGGCTTCGACCACAGCTATAACCCAGACAATTCCTTTTATTTAATGTGACTTTCGGTGAAGAACTTGTTAATTGCCGAAATTTTGTACGGTTAAAACAAGTATTCGATATAATTTAAATTTGATTTACATAATATTTATTTTCATTCTGATTGTATGTTAGTTTGTAATTGTTATTGCTTGTTTTGCATTAGCCCTGAAAGAGACTTTTTTTATCTACTTATGTTTACTAAGCATATGCATTATTCATTACACACCATCTGCGAAAATCTATAAAAAAAATGAATACTAACCGTTATACCAGATAGTTTAAGGAAACATTAAACTTCATCACAACGATCGCAAATACAATAGATACGTTTGTGCAAGGCTTAGTTGGCGTCATCCGCTGGCGTGAAATCCATAACTTTAAATTGTAACACACGTACATTTCGTATGTAATTTAAATATAAAGTTATAATTTATTTATATATACACACAGACGTTTCTTCTTAGTTAGAGTTAGGCCTCTAAGAAACTTTATCGGGCCCATAAATTTTCATGTTCAAATACAGTGTGAGCCATTAGCACGGAATACCAACAATAAAGAAAAATAATAAATTTGCCCAATTTCACGTTGTAAAAGATACGCCACCGAAAACTCCTGAGAGATAGCAACGATAAGGGGTTAGAAGAAAATTGTAAAAATGGCAAGTGATAACTGAAATTCAACTCAACTTTTCTGAGGCCGCTGTCAATCACATTGAGGAACCACGTAAAAAATGAAAGTAAATATTTGATGGGAAATAGCACCGCATGGGTTAAAGAGTGCTACCTGCGCACAGTGTTATTTTGTAATAAATAATTTACCATTGGTCACATTTGATACAATATAGTATTTTACTTCGGTTACGTTCGATTGCACACATTCTGAAATGCACGCCGATTTCAATAAACGCTGGTTCTCCATAATCAAACCCACTAAGTTTGGTTCACTTTCATCTGTAGTTTTGTGTATTGACAACCATTTATTGTCGACAGTTGAACTTTTTTCGTATATATACACAAAACCAACAAAGATTTGGTAACTGTTATAGAGGTGTGTCTTGCGACGGAGTGCTCTCCTCGCGTATGATTTTCGCAAGGATTACGGCGTACTGTATATTTTCGGTCACGTGAATTTTTCAGGCAGCAAGTTTAACAGGATAATGTGATAAGCAAAAGAATTCAGCTAGGAGCAGCTGATTTTTCACTAAGATGCACCGCCTGGTTTTAGCGTTTCTTGCATAACAAGAATGCATTGCGGGTCGCTGTACTCTATTTAAAACAGCGTAAACAGCTCTGTAGTTAAACGTTTTGTACCAGCCAGAATTGCCCTGAAGTTACAAACATGATTGGTGGTGTGTAATACACTGGGCGGTACTGTGATAGCCTTGTTATTTGCGCCGCACGTGGAACAATAGACGTCTCCACGACTCCTGACTGCGCCGAACAGCTTCTGCGATAAAGCACATGCTGCGTGTGGGATAAAAAGGATGCTACCCGAGTTTATAAGAATTCGTGTGGAACTATATATTTTTTGTACTTTGCCGTGCCAAGTGACGAATTAGTTTCTTTCACGGGGAAATGGATATAAAAGTCTCAGGATAGATATACTCTTAAGTTGAGACCTTCAGGCTGTTGTATAAGACACACGCGTGTTGAACTGGAAATCGAAATGCTCAGTTAAGAGAGATTTTGAGAGGCGATTCAGATGATGGGACTTAGTTGTTTGAAGAGTGATGTTATGAATGAGTGTGTGTGTCTGTGTGGACCGGTGAGTCCTACCTACATCTTGTGGTGTATGGTGATGGGAGTTCCCTCGGCTCTGGATTGGTTGAAGTCATCCATAAGATTGGACTCCAGAGACACTATTGGCGTGTGTGTTCGAGACAATATATTGCTAGATGCAGACGCCCTCGTCGTTTCCCATTGCCCCCCCCCCCCNGCGACGACAGTGACCATTGAGTGTAGTCTGCGAGTATGAAGAGTAGAAAGAGAGAGAGAGAGAGAGAGAGAAAGAGAGAGACTGGCTGTCTGGGCTGGGAAAGTGTGGCTGTATGTGCGAGTGGCATACATTTGGATTGGTCTTAATGTGTATGGCAGTGGATATTTCGGGTGTATATCTGTAAATAATAAGAGAGGATGAAGTGACAGTGGTTTGTATTAAAACAGTGGTAAGGGCATCAATAGTAATGAGATTAGCACAAATAATGCGCTCGCTAATAGGATAATTAGTAAAATAATAAATATATGCAATTTAATGTTGTCAATAATAGCGTTTTATATTTTGACATATTTAACTATAAATTAAGACAGTTAATTAGGTTATTTTACTTTTAAAAAAAACTCCTTTTCTTACGAAATCGGATACACCCCTGGCGACTTTTGACAATATCTTAAGGCAGTCCAATTTATCTAATGACGGTGATCAAAATGATGCTGTTGAGTTTGTGAGAGGGAAGATAATCTCAATGTTGCTTTACAGTTTCAAAGATCTGTTTTCAGTATTAGTCTATTTCACCCTAGGAGGGGTTGATGGTAGTAAAGAATCTTCCGTCTAGATTTACATACTTATTAATACATTTTTTAAGCCATGCGATACCTTTTGATAAACATTTTCAAGGCAGTCTGAAGATATGATACTTCATGTGAAAAGAAATATGTTCTATAGAACAAAATGAAATTGAGAAAATATGTTTCGTGTGTTATATTTTACTATAATTTCACAATACCAGAAATTTTCAGAAGGGCACCATATTGGGGAGAAAATATAAGCTACAAGACAAAACAAAATATTTAAGCCAAATTTACATGTATTTTATGAGATTATTTAATAATTGTTCATTTCGAGGTCAATCTAAAATAATAAGTTACCGATATAACTAATGAACATAATTTGCTCTACATGGGTGCAAATACATAATTTTCATGAAGTTCTTAAAAGCTTAGATGGTAGGTAGGCCTTGACGTCCTGATGACAGAGATATAGTTGTATATGTACTAGTGAGAAAACTACAAATACACAAGTCTCTTACCCAGGACTTAAACCGCAAGCTACCGTGCAACCAAATTTATTACGAAGGTAGGATTTTAAGCATTAACTTCATATTAAACTATCTAATGTTTCCGTAGGCATGTTTTACTATCATATAAAATTTATAAGGCTGTAATTTTGAAAATAAATACGTAGGTCATTAAAACCATGTACGTTTACATGGTACACTGTAGCACTACATGTGTGTAAAATTTGGTGATAATCAGTTCATTGGTTCCCTAAATAGGGCATAAAAATTTAATTTTCTCACTTGGCTCTATCTTACAGACAGGCAAGCAAAATAAGCTCTTATATGCTTATTTGATGCTTCTAATGGATACTGAGCACGTACAAACTTTGGTTAAATTTTGTTGAATTTTTAAATATACATAATATTCATATCTAAATTATTAATATTGCCGTCATTCAAAAGGCTAAAAAGTGTCAAATGTATCTGTATTTAAGTTTTATTTTTGAATTGCTGTCGGGATTACTTCCTTCCTGTCATTTTCTGTTACAAAATCTTTGGGTGGGATTAACGGGGGTTGGTTTGTGAGGTTGTGGTAGATCTATAGGTGTTGCGTGAGGAGAAATCCGGCACAGCCGATAGGTGAAACTATTTATGATCCAACTCTTATAGTAGTGCTTCTTTATGATGCAACTTGGACATAGGTATTATTTAACAGAACNAAACTATTTATGATCCAACTCTTATAGTAGTGCTTCTTTATGATGCAACTTGGACATAGGTATTATTTAACAGAACTCAGGATAAATTTTAGGTTAATTATTTTACATAAAACGGCCTTAAGTGTACTGGCTGTAATTTGATTGCATTTTAGGCAAAACCACAGAAGAAATATTGTTTTAGGTAAAAATATTTTAGTTCATCTCTCACGCGTCGCTCCCAAAACCTTTACGTTCATGTACGCTTATCCGCTTAAGTTCACTTAAATTATTTTGCATGTATCTGTGCTGTCATAATTTTAATGTCACTAATTTCTTATATTTTTGTGGATTTAACTTTTCTTCACTTCACAGGATAATTTCATTCAATTTTTATTGAATTTTGATTATGTCGAAACAAATTCAGAGAGTAACAATTTCGCTCTCTTGTTTTATCTTGTAAACATACTTATGATTTTCCTGGTAACGTCTCACATTACTTTCTGGAAAGAAATAGGTTTTTGTCGTGCTCAGATACCAGCTGCATTAAAACAGATCACTTTACCGTTACTTCTACGATTCGCCGCTGAGTAGTAGCCACCTCTGAACAAAGAATTTGTATAATCTATTGAGATTTTCGATGCGCATACAGTGACACTCATGTCCTTCGAGGAAACAAACGCTCTTATCTTTCTTGGGGATTACCGTCCATTCGTATCCATAATATTTTCTCGCCAATAGTGTTCNAGGAAACAAACGCTCTTATCTTTCTTGGGGATTACCGTCCATTCGTATCCATAATATTTTCTCGCCAATAGTGTTCTTCCACAAGATGTCATCAACGTCTGCATAACTTGTCTTTAATTAAAAATTATTTTTCAAAGATAGTATGTTTTGAAATTGAGGGTAACGTAAGGGGCAAAATATTCAGCGAGCGTGGACAGAAACCAAATATTTAATTTCGGGATGAGCCCTTGTCTCTTCTTTCAGCCAGCTCCCTTATTGAAAAAAATCTATTATATTGAAGAAGATTATTTGTGCAAAACACTTTAAATCAATGGCCCCCATAAGTACCTAAACGGTTCTTATGAAGTAATAAGTAATTTATGGGCCTTAAGTATTTGAAAATGCAAATTAATAAAAAAAAGCTAAGTGTTACGCAAACGAATTCACCGTAAATCAGTCGAACCTGTTCAATGAAATAATCCATGGGTTTTCGCTGTTTCCAGTTATGGAATATTATCTGACTTAATTAAATGATAAAACGAGTCATCTAAGGTATACGGATTACAATCTGTAACGTAAATACCTAATAAAATGTCCTTCCGATTCTCAATATACTTTAATACCAAAAACCTTATGGTTTTTCGTTGTCATTTGGTGTAGTGCTATATTTCTGACTATTACGCGTCACTTTTATTTGAGTGATCTTGTCGTAATTTATCAGAACTCTCCAAGGAAAATACCTGGCTATCAAGTGTATGAACTTTTCTTGGTCAAGTACACAGTAAAACGGATTCAAGCAGGGGTAGTAAACAAAGAGCTCCAGCAATGTGGCCTTTGCTGCCAGCATTAAGGCAGGTCGTCAGTCGCCAAGTCACCATCAAGACGCTGGCCGAATAAATAGAGACTTTCTACCTCACAAGTTGGCATTCGCTCATATACACCCACCCTTCTTCCAAGCATTGCACAGAGAGTCAGCAGACGGACGTGGGAACAAACTAAACTACCAAACTGTTCATCTCCTGTGCAAAATTAGTACCTGGAGAGCCTTAACTTCCTCGAACATATAGTAGCACAATCATAAGAATTCTTTTTTTTTTCAGAAGAGTGGCAAGTCTTATTCTGTGACCATAAAATTTTTTATTTTAATAATATTTCTCTTAATTGAGTTTTGTGTTTAAATTTATATAAAATAAGAATTTATGCTAAAATAATTATCTTTCGGATAAGTAAACATTTATTTAAAAAATTTATTTTAAAAAGAATGAGTTAGGAAGTTTACCATCAGTTTAAATTACTTATTACAAACATAAATAGTGNAAAAAATTTATTTTAAAAAGAATGAGTTAGGAAGTTTACCATCAGTTTAAATTACTTATTACAAACATAAATAGTGGCAACGACTTTGCTGGTTGAAAAGTGACAGGGTGCCGTCTGTCTACACGTCCTTCGTTCGTACAATTCTTGGTTTCACTTACTGCTGTACTTTGAAAGAAATAATTGCCTATTTTACGCAAACACAAGATGTTGGTCACGCTACACCTTATTTTATAAATTTTTGGATTGCGGGTCTTTTAAGTCGTGGCATGCATAACGCCAGTNTGTTGGTCACGCTACACCTTATTTTATAAATTTTTGGATTGCGGGTCTTTTAAGTCGTGGCATGCATAACGCCAGGCAGTGACTGCAACCGAACAAAATTAAACATAAGAAAGCGGTCCTGCCCATTACAACTAAATAATCGTAGAGTTAATATGGGATAGAGTGATCGCTCTNTGTTGGTCACGCTACACCTTATTTTATAAATTTTTGGATTGCGGGTCTTTTAAGTCGTGGCATGCATAACGCCAGTCAGTGACTGCAACCGAACATTATTAAACATAAGAAAGCGGTCCTGCCCATTACAACTAAATAATCGTAGAGTTAATATGGGATAGAGTGATCGCTCTNATTAAACATAAGAAAGCGGTCCTGCCCATTACAACTAAATAATCGTAGAGTTAATATGGGATAGAGTGATCGCTCTAGCCGCACAAAACCGCTCTCGGTGTCCCAAAATTGAACCGCTTTTGTGCCGATACGACTATCGTAAAACGACATTGGATGGGTTTTGAGGTTGGAACACTGTTTATGTAAACGAATACTTTGAGATATTTGTACACTTCCTCTAACAAATTTTTAATCCTACTCAATTAAATTCAAATTGGTAAAAGTAATTTATTAATATAAAATGGCCTGTGTTTAAAAATTACGGTACTAACAATCACGTTCGCCGCTGTTGATCATGCAACGTAGACAGTTGTATTGGTGAGGGGAAGGTCAACGTTGCGTACATGCTCAGAAGACGAATAGCGACAAATTTGCACGTCTCTTAGTTGTCGCCACAATGGGCTACGCTACAACAGACGCTGACAGGTATCCGCGAGCGACGTATTCTGCGAGTGGCGAGGGCGCGTAGGCAGGAGTCCTGGACGTCGTCTGGAGGAGTTTCCGAGGCGTGGTGTCCAGTTCGCTCTGCCTTGACCGCGTGGGAGTTATTTTTTAATTCGGCCGGCGCGACGCGGCTTCCAGGTGGGGACTCGAGTGGAAACTCGACACCCCGGGGAGAGTGTCGTCTGCAGCCTCGTCCCCGCCCGGTCTAGGGGGGAGGGTTCTTCGGAACGCGAACTAAGGGACGTCGTCGCCTCCCGATCACACCTGTAAACTGAGAGGTGCGATCCGAGATGGACCTCGTCGCCACTTTCTCGGGGGTCGTTGCCACGCTTTTCAGTGCACGCGGCGTCCCTTCTCGCCATTTCAATTATAGTCTGTTCGCGGTATCTTCACACTTTTTGAATCAAACATTTGATTAATCTCCCTGTGTATGACGTGTCTGAATGTCTCCTACATATGTAATNCTTCACACTTTTTGAATCAAACATTTGATTAATCTCCCTGTGTATGACGTGTCTGAATGTCTCCTACATATGTAAAGATTCACAAGCGTCTTGCTCTTCTATTAAAACAAAAGTGTACTATTTTTTGCTAAATTTGACTTTTATGTATATTTTATTTATAAACTTTAATGCATTATTTATAATTTATGTAAATAAAACACGGAGAAAACAGAAAGTGTTGGTAATACTTAGTAATAAATAGTTCTCACACAAAATATTGTTAAACTGAGTGCGCATTGACGCGGTGAGTTTTCCCACTGGTGTAATTTTCAAGACGTTGATTTATTTCCATAGGCTGACATTAACTAGAATTTCCAGTTTCTTTTCCAAATTAAAAAAAAAGTAGAATCTTGAAAACTTTCAGGCTGCCTGTACGTGCCTGTTAATTTTTCTAGTATTTCATTTATCACGGGTGTCGCTTTCATCCTCAAATAATGACATTTCAACATACAAACTAACGTCCGCCGTAGGAAGGGCACGTCAACTGAAGCAGTAATAACTATCTAAGTATTTACTTGCATCTAACACAATTTATTTTAGTCAGAACTAGTAACATGCCGTATTGCTGTACCTAACTGAACAATTTCGACCAAATGATGTAAGCATTATCCAATGAGACGGGGTGATCTCAGAGAATGAGGTTAATAAAGCGTTCTCGACTACTAGGTTCGAGGTTCGGGTTCCAGGTAAGCCATGAATGTACGTTCCTTATTATTTACGAATTAAACCAGATTTTTATAAGTAGCGCTTCTTCTGATTATCGTTTGCAAATAAAGAGAGAACGGTTAAAAGGAACAATTACTAGTTGATTAATAAAGTGAGATATGTTAACTTTTTAAGTGATAGCAGATTTGCTGCACATATTATATACGTATGTTGATCGTAGTTACCATTTTTAAAGTTAGCTACACAAATGTCACGTGAAAAAAAAACAGATAATGAATTATATTTCTTGTGCATACTTTTGTAAAGTGTAGGCAATACATAACGTTTTCTTTCTTATTAAACATATGAATGTAGAGACAGTGGAAATAAGAATTACGTATTTAACGAAACTTGAGGCCCTTATTTCTCTGTCACCTGCGTAATTGCCTACGTGCCTGAAGAGTGTTTTTTTTTTCAGTATCTTTGTTAAGGAACGATCTACTCCCGCGTCCCACCGTTTTGTGACTTTCTTTTAGTAACCGTTACACACAAAATATTCTATTTAAATTTCGTGCATGCGTCAGACTAGCTAAGGCTCGTTGATTAGTTTTGTGAACCAAAACAGAGCTTCACAAGAGTTTTCCATTTATTTACAGTTACATGAGTTTCCTCGAAACATTGTATTTCACTGCTTACACAAACATTTCAATATTTGAAGTGACTCTTATTCAAGCCACGTGTGTATTACTGGTACTTCACAGTTATAAAAAGAGCCCATAAATATTTCCGAAAGAACATGCAACGGCAAATTGCTTGGAGAGTCAAACGCACATATTGAAATGTACCAGACATACGGAAGTAGGATTTGTCACAAAGCCAACTGATATTGAAATTGAGCATGTAGTGTCAATAGAGAGCACTGAACTTGCTTGACTAGTTTTGGAAAAATTCTGAACACAGGGGGTTGTGCGGAGGGTTTGACTTGTGAAAAAATATATATTCTGTAGCCCCCTTAACATGGGGCCTACTGTATATCCTATACTCTAGCTGATACAGTTAGGGTTTATAGTCTGTAGTTGATGGAAGTGACAGTAAAATTATGTATGAAACTACCAGAGAAAATAATTCTCTGTAGTAGGGCATATTAACTCGTGTATACTAATAGCTACGGACAGCACAGACGACAGCAAACTTTGCAAAATAAAAGCCCGCCATAGGATGTGAATATTTATAATAATGTTATGCATTTCGCAGAAACAGAATTACTTAATTATATGAATAGTTAAGTTCTATAATTTAGTTGACTTTCCTATTTTAGAAGAAAAGCTTACTAGATCGCCTTCATCTTTGTGTGTTTGTGCGTACCTACAGAATGTGTAGTACTCCCCTTGGCAAATTGCCTAACGCCGAATTTATTTGGATGAAATGAATGACACACCTTACTATTACGCGCGGACTCCCGCCCTGGACGCGGACGCCGTGTTACCTGGTTATGCGAGGTTTCCTGCGCTTTTGGGGAGGGGGCCGGAGTGATCCACCTCTAATCTTCTCTCCCCACAGGCATTTCCCGCTCACCACTACGTCACCCGGCGGCCGGGGGAATGATTGACAGCCAACCTGGCTGGCGTCACATCTTCTCCTCCACGCTGCCGGAGAAGTTGACGACTATAAGAGGGAGAGTGAGAATTTTCTGGTAATAATATTCCTTGGTGCAAAGTAACATATTAAGAAGGTTCTGGATGGTGACTGGAGCCTTCTACAAATATCGCCGCAGCCTAAGAAAAAGCAATTTTTTTGGTATCAATCTGGCTGAAGTGCGGGAATCAGGTGAACGACGACGGAGGGTGCGAGACGACCCCAGACGAGTGTGCGTGGTGTGGACGGACGAGAGGACGTGGCATCCGACGAGTAGAGTGCTACTGTGCTTGGGAACGCTCGGAGCCATCTAGAATAGTCAGGATTGGTGGAATCTGGACTGAATTAAGGTGGGACTGTATGCACATGTGCAATGAATTTAGTGTTTATAATATAGCTGCCAAATATCTACATATTATTTATTTATATAATAATGCAATAGGTTTAGATACACTGTNAGTGTTTATAATATAGCTGCCAAATATCTACATATTATTTATTTATATAATAATGCAATAGGTTTAGATACACTGTTTATAGTACTGATTTTAGCTATTTGATTTGATTGATTACTGTGAGGTGATGGACAGTTATGAAAATAACAATTGTAATGTGACGGTTTCTGCCAACATATGCAAATAGGACTCCGTCTCTGTTTCCTCAGGTGCATGATCGATTTTCAAGGAATAGAGACCTCCTGTTAGTGTGTCATCAAAGGGTATCATAAAATTTGGTCTGGGTTTGCACAATAACAGAAAACCAAGTTACAAAAATATATTTTCCCCTTTTTATGAAGTACAAAAATGTTAATTTTCGGTATGGGAATACAAAATCTATTTAAAAGGTTTAATATAATCCCATGCTTTTAATTTCCCCACAAAGGCATTTCAATTTATATATAGTTCGTTTTATACAAAATAATTAAAATGAAGATTACATATCTTTTAATAATGATGCAGAGCAGACCACCACCCCTTTTAAAACAGAACAACGACCGTTCCTTCCCGAATAAAGTTCCTGGCCTGTCTCTCCGAACAGGAGAAAATACAAACCTTTTATACAAAAGGTCATCATCTTCTGGAACATTTTCCTACGATACTAGAGCGGAAACGCTCCCCGATGGCGTCATGGCTGGCCAACGTCGCGTCATCACGGAGACGCACAGTGTGGGAAAGGGGCAGCAGGCGAGGCTTTGAAGCGGCACACTAGCGCCCCACGCGCCATTTGCTGCCCAACACTAATGCAGGCAACAGCAGCGAGATAGTCATTTGAGCGAGTCCCATCGCACCAAAGGTAAGCCATTGTATAGAAACAGCGATTCAAGGTGAGGTGATACAAGGCGAATTTTTGATGTGCGTAGGCCGTCACATCCCTCCTCCCCGAAAACACTACCTCGTCGGTGATGCTCACGCGACCAGAAGATCCAGAAGTGTTGGCTGACCAGACCGTTACCCCAGGCTTATTTTCACGTGGAACATGGGTCTCGATGATGGCAGCAGGCAACAATAAAACAAATATACACCAGGGACTTTAAACGTCGACTCGTGGAACGTAACTTTATCTAAATTCAAATCTTACAAGGGGCTGCTTTTAAAACACTAGACACACAAATTATTTGACTTTGCGTCTTACTTTTCTGTACATTCCCAAATGTACTTAATCCAACCAATACAGAGTAGACACAATTTAACATAATTAATACTCTTTAAAATAAATATAATTAATACAANTTTTGATGTGCGTAGGCCGTCACATCCCTCCTCCCCGAAAACACTACCTCGTCGGTGATGCTCACGCGACCAGAAGATCCAGAAGTGTTGGCTGACCAGACCGTTACCCCAGGCTTATTTTCACGTGGAACATGGGTCTCGATGATGGCAGCAGGCAACAATAAAACAAATATACACCAGGGACTTTAAACGTCGACTCGTGGAACGTAACTTTATCTAATTTCAAATCTTACAAGGGGCTGCTTTTAAAACACTAGACACACAAATTATTTGACTTTGCGTCTTACTTTTCTGTACATTCCCAAATGTACTTAATCCAACCAATACAGAGTAGACACAATTTAACATAATTAATACTCTTTAAAATAAATATAATTAATACAATTCTAAATATTGGAAACATTCGATTTATTTAATACATTAACTTTCTAGATTAGTTTTGGATTATACAACGTGTCTTTTCACATCCAAAATATCAAGACATCATGCGGGAGTTTAAGGGGATGGTATAACCCCTTTACACTGCATTTGAGGGAACATAATATTTTTAACAGTCCAAAATATGAACCTTTTCATATTTTCCAGGAGAATATGGATCAATAATCAATTCTTTCACGGGTGAAAGGAACGTAACTATTTGGTACGGGTCGCGCCATTTCACGGCAAACGTAACACTAAAAACAATATATTTGGTAACTGAGGTGATGAGATTCCACTAAAATTAAATCACCTCATTTAAAGTTTAAGTCTTTATATGAAACGTTACTCTTCTGTTCCATTTTTTGGTTATACGTAATTAAGTTACGTGTCTCATCTCCACATATTTCTTCCAATTTTTTATTACTAACATTCTTCAAATNTCATCTCCACATATTTCTTCCAATTTTTTATTACTAACATTCTTCAAATAAATTCTATGGAGTGACCACACATTTATTATCGGGCGCATCAAACGTCTTCCCAAAAATTTCTCGGATGGAGCATATTTATGAGGACAATGTACTGTACTATTAAAAAACAGAAAAATCAAATAAACCACGTCATCCCAGTGACGTTACATATCAGATTGAAAACTACGAAAGGCAATTATAATGNCAGAAAAATCAAATAAACCACGTCATCCCAGTGACGTTACATATCAGATTGAAAACTACGAAAGGCAATTATAATGTTTCGATTCACCCGTACTACTAAACTTGCCTGAGGGTGGTACGAGGCAGATAGTGTCCCATATTTACCCCCCATATAAAATTTTAATCTGGTCGGAGTCACGTTGTCATGGATGCTTGCAGGGGTGGGAAGGGGCAGCAGGCGAAGCTTCGAAGCAGTTCACTAGCGCGCCACGCGTCATTTACCGTCCAGCACTCATGCAGGCAACCGCACCGAGATGGTCAGTTGAGCGGGTCCCATAACACCAAAGGTAAGCCATGTCCACGACTCTCATGTAGAAACAGCAATCCAAGGCGAGGTGAACTCAGGCAAAGTTACAGTAAAAAGCAAGTGATGGCCATGTATTGTGAGATATTGAGTCAGAAGTATTATCTTTGATGCGTTTGCAAATAAATTGGAAAATTATTATGATATATTTTAGTTAATTAAGACCTTCATCCCTTAAATAACCTGGCTAAACTCACTAGCTTTTGGAAGTTTTAACATAACCTTGAGTAGAATGATATAGCCGAATTTTGGTCAAGGGCGTAGGGGTGCGGAGGGTAGGAGCTAAAATATTTTAGAACATTTTCTGTATTTTTTTGGAATTTTTCGGGTTAAAATTATTTAAGTTGTCCGGGTCAATGTCTAATGTCAAAGTCAACGGCATCCAACATGACGGACAAACTGGCCACCGGCCGACTGGAATGACAGAGCATGAACAGATCCAACACTCCATGCCCCTCCGCCTATGGCCAAATTCGCCTTTATAATTCTACTATTTTGCGAAAATTAGTGAGAAGCACTCAATTATTTTCACGCTTATCCTCCTGTTTTTCAGGTCGAGTGTATTGATAGTTCCATCATATTTAACATATCATACAATTGTTAATTACGAGCACAGTTTGTGTAAGAAATTTGTTGATTGCAAAACTTTTTGGCAGGAAAACATAATTTTAACGAAAATATTATATTTCGTGTTACGTAACAAAAAAATTTTTGTGACAGCAACAAGATATTTATTGGAACTCATCTTGCCAAATATTATTGTGGTGAACACAAAATTTTTTAGTTGTCCTATGCAAACTGACGTGGCGACAATAACATTTATTTGTAGTGACTACAAAAATTTGGCAGCGTGACGTCACTAGAAAGTTTTTTCTCAGCGTAACGTAACACAGTCCCCGTAAGTTTGGTGCAGCACTGCTGTTGTCCGCACAAAACAGATTTTAACTGCACCTCTGTCCCTTGATTCTCCCGGCTCTGCTGCTTGATGTTGCCTCAAAATATGGTGAGGATTGATGGGGAAGGAGTAATGATGTTGAATGCTACACTTGGGTCACATAGTCTAATTTTTAACTTTGCAATCTGAAAATACAATTTTTCCCACAAAGACCTTTTGTTCAATTAGAAACGATCTTACGCTAGTTACACAAACATAACGTATGTCCATTCCATCCTGTGCATGTACGCACACCCACTAAACGTAAAGTAGATATATTCTGTGCATGTATTATGAATGTAGGCAAAGCTACTTATGCAATAANCGCACACCCACTAAACGTAAAGTAGATATATTCTGTGCATGTATTATGAATGTAGGCAAAGCTACTTATGCAATAAATTTTCCTGTGTTTTCTATTATATGGAACGAAATGAAAATATTGTTACGTCCTCGATAGTTTTGCTTTATGACGGCACGTTTACTATACGTCAAAGTACAAAACAGTCAACAAAGGCATCAACATTATTCCATGCTGCTTTGCGAATATACAATATATATATAGGATGTTCACGGTTTCTTCCAACTTTTCTTTATTCCTGAAAAAGTTCTACATCCAGGATATTCCTAGGTTTTATGCAAACAAGCTTAACTTAACCGAGTATAGAAAATTGCACCAAAAGAACAACGCACCACATTCGTGCGCACTCGATGTAATATTATTTTGCTTAAGAACTTTTTATTTCCATGCGTTACCAATACATCTCTTTTCTCTCCGTTTTCATTCATATTAATTATAAATTAAATATTAAAATTTGAATATATATAATATAAGTAACAGTTCATTTGAACTAACAATAAGGAACTTTTTCGTTCACACAAATATAAAACGCTTTTAATAAGTGACATATTTAGGATACAACCAAACACGTCATATGTGGGATGAATTTCAAAGGTTTGGTTTTAAAACGTGTGAAGAAACCGCGAATAGACTATAAACTAGAAAACATCCTCGGCCGGCCTCACGTGGATGACTCCAGAGGTCACCAAAGGCCATAAAGCGTCTCGCAGGTGGTCCGCCGGGTCGCGCGGGGGTCGCCTCTTCATTTATTTACTCCTCAAGTGCGCAAGCGCTGGCTGCAGGCTCCTCCATTACTGGGGCGGCGCACCTGAGAGGAGTCGCGTCCTCTGTCGCTGGACCCGTCGACCTGGAGATTTCCGGCCGGCCGGCAGCCAGCCAGGGGAGTACATTAGCTCATCCTGCCCCTCCGGGAGGGACCGGGGGGTCCTGAAGGAGCAGGATGCAAGAGGATGAAGGACCGTTGAGGGGGGGAATGATGGGGAGGACTCGGGAAGTGGACGGCCTGCCCTCACCACATATCCGCGCGATAAGAGCTACCATCCCACTCGTGCGAGCCGACCCACGCACGCCACCGCGACGAGAAGTACGTCCGAAGAGCCCGCTAAAAA
>NQII01001806.1:195619-296100 GCA_002778355.1 Clitarchus hookeri
GGAGGGGGAAAAGTTTTTGGGGGTCCCGGAAATGTGGACCGCCCCACAAGGCTCCGCTCAACGGGAGGAAGCAAGAATATTCAATTAGAAAAGAACAGACGCCGGCGGCAGCCTACGGAGAGCTTGCTCTGCGCACCTAGTTGACGTCCCACGGGCAGCTCTTGCTTCTGAAACACCCGTGAGGAATGATTTTCGAAATATCTGCGTCAAATTTCTCGCTTATGCTACTCTCCTGTGTCTTATACATAATAATTACTTCATCGTTATCGCGAAATTTCATCTCTGGAGTTGCCACAAGAAGAAACTGCTGTAGTCCATTCACAGTTACTTCCAAATTTTCTGAAGCCTTACTTAAGTTCTACTTTCAGGGTGTTCCTCCGCTTCATTCTTACAAAGCTTAACCATGTCTAGAAAATTGCACCAAAGGGACAACGCACCGAATTCGTGCGCACTCACTATAATAATAATTTGCATTAGAACTATTTCTTACTAGGTATTACCAACACGCGTATTTCATCCCCGTTTTATTAATATTGGTTAGAAATGAAAATTTTATTCTCTAGATAAAATATAAGGAAAAGTCCTATTTAACCTAAAAAAAGTTAGTTTTCTTGTAAGACAAATATAAACAGCTTTTAATACATAGCATATTTAGGAAACAATCAAACATGTTATACTACATTCGCGATTTTTCAAAAGTTAGATTCCAATAGTGTGAAGAAACCACGAATAGACTACAAGTGGATAGCCGAAACATATTATGAGCAGGGGAGGAATCCGATTAGTGCGTCCTTGATAAATATCTAAGAAAACACTGTAGCAAATTAGTTATGGCATATAAATATAATAATAATATTTCGAGTTCCTAATAATCATACAATAAAAAAAGTACCAAAGTTATTGAACATCAAACGGCAAACAGATTTATCGGAGTTTCATTAAAACATGCTGTTCGCTGAACAGCATGAAGTAAATGTTAAGCGCAGTATTTAAATCTCTCAACTGTATTANATGAAGTAAATGTTAAGCGCAGTATTTAAATCTCTCAACTGTATTAACGGGGGAAAAACATTAGTGCAATTTGCCGGAAGAAACCAATGATTTCTGTTATTGATCCAATACTATTGACGAGCACCGATAGTCACTGGCAGTCGATTTTTTTTGTTATTCAGTGTGCGAATTATTTTTGTGTATTAAGTACAATAACTTTCCTAGAATTTTTTTCCTCAGTGTGCGTGGATACACTGATTTGGCTGGAGTTCGCGTATTTGTGCAACGCTATAGTAAAATCGGACATGGTAGGTGATTGGAAACACGCGTTCTCTTAACTTTCTATAGACTAACAGTGGATAACAGTGCTGCTATTCAAACAGTCCTACAGTATCAAATGTGTAAAGAAAAACTATGTAAAAGGTTTTGTGTATTTTATTATGAAAAAAAAGTTTGTTTCCAATTACTGCAGTGTCCTGATTTATTTACTTCTGAGTAGTCGTTCAAATAACTACGAAATGTATTTCACCTTTAAAAGTTCATAACTGTATTATTATATTTTTATTAAATGCAAGCAACTGCTGAGTTTTCCGAAAGTACTGATTTACTTTCGATTAGAAATATTTGCAGGTACAAATTATATTTAATTTACTGCTGACTACTGGTTTAGGTAAGCACTTAATACCAAAAGAAATGATTGTATATACATTCTATTTCATCATTGTTATAAACCATTCGTGGTTAATTTCAACTTCTCTAAGTCCTGCTGAAGTTCTACTTTCAGTCTTCCTCCACCTCATGCAAACAAAGCCCAGAAAATATCAACTAAAGGTTACAGCGCACAGCATTTGTGCGCATGCGGTTCGATAATATTTTGCATGAGAACTGTTGCCGATAAACCTAAATTCTCTCGGTTTTTATTCTTATTAATTATAAATAAATCATTGTTATTTACAAATAAAACATAAGTAAAAGATGAATAACCAAAAATAAAATACTTGTATTTTAAGAGAAGTGTAAAACGCTTGTGATAAGTGACATATCTAAGAAACAACCAAACACGTCATACGCAAGGATTTTTTTCAATGGGCTGATTAAAAAATTGCGAAAAAACAACCGCGAATAGTCTTTAGCCTGCATATTCAAGGAAAAAATTCACATAACTCGAAGTTGGGGGGAAGGTGCCATCAATGGACCAGCGCCTCCATCGGACCACTTCAATATCTCAGGGACTATTCACAGCGCATGCGCGTCGGACGCAGTAAGGTACGAACGGCCGAGCCGCTACCAGTTAGAGAAGTTCCAAACTGTTGGTCGGACGGCGTGCACAAGATATAAGCAGTTAAGTATCTTATACAGTTATTACTTCTTTGGTAGAGTATCTGATAGATTGTTTCCTTTGTAACATGTCGTTGTATTGCAAAAGTATATATTGATTATTTACACTGCACTGAAGTACGCTGAAGACAAAATGGCGTTGGTGGTACCGTTAGAACAGCAACCAGTACCATGGATGAACCAGTGGTCCATCCATTGCATACCGGTACATCTATGGCATTACAATTTGGCAGTGGACCTAACATGAAAATTACACGATACCTGCTTATGTAATGGGAATTGGAACAGTTTTATTTTTATTGAAGTGTTTTCAACCTTTCAAATTATAAAACGAGTATATCGGAGTGTTTTGTATTCAGGTATTCTTTATTTACTTTTATACTTTATCGCCCATGTCCNATTATAAAACGAGTATATCGGAGTGTTTTGTATTCAGGTATTCTTTATTTACTTTTATACTTTATCGCCCATGTCCTTTACTGTGGCACCACATAGGCCTAAAAAAGGGGAAAGGACAGAACGATACAGTCTGGAACTGACCACTTGTCAGTAACTTTTATCTCTGTGCTAGTTAACTGCTACTCCCCTTATTTCTTCAATCATGGTCTTCAAACATGATGCTACTCGTATATTCAGTGTATTGCGAGACAGCGCTCACCACTGTCCAGAAAAAACACTAGCAAGATAATATCTCGGAAAGAAAAAATCTCAACAAGGAGCAATATCGAGCGGAGAGCATGAAACGAGCACAACTGTTGTATACTGCAACAGTTCTTCAGGTTCCTACGTCGCTCCCATGTTGACACACAAACGTGGAAGGCCATGCGATAATTTAAGGCTTGGAGCTTCGCCTGGTACTGTTTTTTTAATTCAATTCTAAAGCGTTTATATAAACAAATAATTATTTTTTAAATGTTTCCAGCATTTCATTAGATGTGTTAAATCAAGCAAGCAGGAAAAAGTTCTTATTTTGGATAGACACTCGACGCACACTAAAAAACATCGAGTCTTTGCGCATCGCAGGTGAGATTGGTATTTTAATGTTGCCGTTACAAAATCCAGGTCTGTGCGCCACTCAGTCTAAAGTGCGGTATCGCTTATTAAGAGTTGCTACAGTGGGTACTGCTGTGAACGCTTTCAGAGCTACAGGAGAATGGCCAGTTAACACAGGTGTATTTTAGGAACATCATTATGTATCTTTTTTCGTCCCCCCCTCCCCCGTTCTGATGCAAATTCTCTGTAATTAGCTCAGCGTGTGACACATACCGACAAAAATGAAAATACGGAGAAGATGGAGAAGCGCGCTCCTTCATCAAGCTTCAGGCCTAAATTCATCGTCTCCCTTTGTGTCACTAAAATAAATATCTCTGGTTCCAAAGGCAGCTGCCGTTGTAATCTCCACTAAGAATAAAATAGGGGCACAAAGAGCAGCTGTACTTACTTCGTACCTCTACAAAGCAGCGCTTGAAGCATCCCACAGTTCTACCAGAAAGCGTGCTGCTAAACCAAACCGCGGACACCCACAACCTAAACAATTTAAGGGAATCTGTACAATTGAAGAAGAGCGTTTATTTATATTCCAAAACTGCAAGGGAAAAATACATGATACAGCGTATGTCGTGCATAAAGTGGTTTTACATGTATTGTTGTGGAGTGAAAATGGGAAAAGAGGTTAGTCTGCAACACTTGCCAGTAATGTTCATTTTTCAAATCTTTTTACCATTCCTTATTAACGGAGCGTAATTATTAAGACCAAATTTACTTCACATCTCCAATGTGTAAGTGAAACTAAGAATTGAAATCTAAAAGTGTTAAAACTGAAGAAATCTGAAGAAGCTATGTTATTGCATTTTCTCTTGGTTGTATCTAGTTTTAGAAGTAGACAATGCATGTTTATCGTTTTAGTTGTGCAGTTTATCAATTAAGAGCACTTGTATTGTTAATGTACTAGATATTATTAATGTTAAATTGTTGGTGTATACAAAGTCCATTCATAGAACCCTGCACCTATGAATGGGCCACTTGCACTTTTTAAAATTATATTTTTCCTTAAAATGTAAGAGATTAATAAATCCATTAAGAGCGATAATGTGTTCGATTATATTGTATGTATGAACATTTATTATTATTAAAATGACGGTGGTTCATCAGTTTCACTTTTAATGTATTGGGTAACACGGTGAATTCTGGTGTATGCGCAGGCAATGATACAAAACTATAATAAAGGGAATAATAAAAAAGTAAACTGCAAATTTTACGTGAGTTTGTGACTGTAAGTGCAACCAAAACAAAAAAAAAATTAGATTTTAAACTCTTATTTACTATTTGAAATAATTTGAAGCTTTCATTCAATTTGGTTTGCTGTAAGAAAATCATTGAACGTCTACACGAAGTTAAAATACAATAGTGTGTTATTTTTACAACTGGCTGCCCGGGAAAATATTGGTTTCAATATGGAGCTTCCTTTCAGAAGTTCACAACAGTATATTCCTCTCAAAAGGCCTACTCAACGTCCTTTATAAAAGGTGAAAGCATTTTTCCAGATAATTTACTCTAAGCTAATGGTTTAATTGAGACTTCGCAATAACTAACCAGTACTTTTTGATGGGTAAAATGATGAGTTCGTTTCTTTTATTCTATATTTAAGGTTACTCGGGGGGAAGATGCAATAAGTAATAAATTTTAAAAGTTTATACAGGAAATATCTGACCGTATTCTGTTATGATCGTTGACATTTATTTTTGTTAACAGTGGCCAATGAATCTAATAAATTTAAACGATAAAAGAAAATTTCGTGAAATATAAAGTCATGCTTTACTGGCATGTTCCCCAACAGAGCGGTAAAGACGCCACTCGATATGGGGGAAAACGCCACCACCTTTAAAAAATAATTTACTTTAAAACATATCGTATTTCACTATAGATAATTGCTCTATTGGCGTGTACAGCAAAGGTCTCACCCACAGAAACATAAAATAAGTCACGTGGGTCATAAAAAAAAGAACATAAAATACAATTCCACAACAGCAGATATCACATCTAATACATGCCACAGTGCAACTAATTCAGACCACAATCTTCATGTACACATTTCCCGTATTTAAAATACTGAACCCAGTAATACTTAGCGCACCTTTTGGCATGGAAGTAGTTATTGCATACAGTACAAAAACTATCACCACCGTCGATGTCATTTCATTTATCGCCCCTTTTAAGTACTCCGTCAACCTCTTTTGGCAAATCCCGAGTCCACCTATGGTGGAGACTCCTTGTGTCTTTCTAATTGTCAGTTCAGGATTACGTTTCAAAAACAGCTGTGGACATTCATAGCCCGATAATTTAGGACGAATGTTAAAGTGAAAACCTACTGTATGTTTAATGCAGCAATCATTATCGGTGAAACGAAAGGCCATTTAATAAACAATTTTTAGTGTTGGTGGAAAACTAGCATCTTCTAGACATTGCATCTCCAGTATGGCTCTTTTGTAATATATTTACAAGGAAACCTTGAACAAGTAATGTCCTGATACATACTAGTATTGGTGTGTGTAGAAAATAATTTATTGAATAATTAAACTACCTGCAGTATTACGCGCTCTTTTAGTAACATTTACAGTTTGAATTATAAGATTCTGTGGAAAATGTGACAGAAAAAAGAATAATCTTATATTAACCTTCTCCCGTTTTTCGTATCTTTAGAAGCAACGAGTAGTCTTTACTCCCACCAGGAAATACGGTCGGTTTTCCTCACATAGTTTGGGCATAATCTGTTCGAAAGGGAAGATTTATTAATATCCTTGCTAATAAAAACTCCAATTATGTTGGTAAATATACATTTTATATAATAACACTAATAGTGGGGACGATATAACTAGAAATTTTTGTAATTGCCTCTTACCATACATATTGAGCTAGGATGCCACACGCATTTATTTTTAAACGTTGGTCTTGTATCGGAGTAGTTATACTGCCATCTGTTGCACAAAATACCGATTCTTCATAAGTAATAGTTTAGTGCTTAGAATGTAACAGAGCTCTATAGGCCGTAGAAAAGCATAGCTCGAAACTTTATAACAGGCACTCAGCAGGTAAAATCTTCAAAAAATTCTCCATAAACACTACAGACTTTGAAAGTACGTATCTATCTCCTTGTGGCTGCTTGTAGACATGCAGTGCCGTCTGTCCACGTGGCGGGTGCAGATATCTGTGTATCTTCTGGGCATCTTCCCACAACTGGTGTCTATCTCCCAGTTATATAATGTTTATTAATAACACATACTCGCGAATGTGGCGTTGTTTTTACCTTCTGTATATTTAATTTGGGATCGTGCAACAAGTAATCCACTCGAGACTCTGAGAAGAGTCGCGACCACGCAGAAGATGCTGACGTAAGTAAACTCACATGCTGATATTATGAATATTGTAGTTACATGTTTAAGTTGTTATTATAAATGTTACGTTGTCCCCATAATTTGAAAGTTTTATGGCATATACTCGAAGAACAAAAAAACAACGTCTGAATTGTAACGATTTTTATGTATATCGCTTTAACAACTTAAAAATTATATTCTTGCATTTTTTCATAATTTTGTTTGAAGTAGATTTTCGATAATGTAAGCAATGATAAATTAAGATTTTTATGACGTTAAATTTAGCAATTAAATACCGATGTAAACGAATCCTCGATATCTACGAAAATAATTTTGATGTTCTCAAAAGCTTAGATGGTACGTAGGACATGAAGACTCGTAGACAGCGATATCATAAGATACGGAACCAGAAACCTATAGGTACAAACTAGTGAGACAATTAGAAATATTCACATGCGTTACCCAGTAATTGAACTCTTAAAACCTTGTTTCATAAGCTGGTGTGCAACCAGCTGTGTTAAGTTGGTCCCACGCGATGCAACATCTTCATGCGCTTTTCGAAAGCAACTTTCAAAAAGTTGAAAGACTCATGTTGAAAGCGCTCAAAAGCACGCGGTGGTCGTGCCCACGCCTGTGTGCAGTACTGCATGCGACGTAATGGAGCGAAGTTGAGCTTCGGTGTAGGTTCAGGGAAGTTTCACGCACCAATTCATCATGTGTAGGTATGTGTCCTAAATTCCAGATGTTTGTTGATCCTATTGTACAACATTTTACTACAATATTCATAATATTAACAGGTGAGTTTACTTACTTCTNCAGATGTTTGTTGATCCTATTGTACAACATTTTACTACAATATTCATAATATTAACAGGTGAGTTTACTTACTTCTGCATCTTTTGCGCGGTTGTGACTCTTCTCAGACGTATCCTGGGTCTCGAGTGGATTACTTGTGTCCTTCAGGAAAAGTGTTTGTAAGCGAACCAGGTAGAACAATACGCTTCGCCAGCTCCGCTTCCACTCGGTCTCTTCCGTGTCTTCTCGTGTTCTTCTCCAAACTATGACAGCAAACACCTTATTTCGTTTTCCACAACTGTGACGCCGCCTAATGCCCACTTCCTATCTGACTCCCCGAGAGCTTCATTAACGACGTTTTTGATTGAATATTCTTTCAAATGTGTGTTCCGTAGACATTCGAAGTGTCCGTAGTCTTCTACAAACTTCAGCGTTTGCTCTTTTCTCTCCGCCCTAACACAAACACAATCACAACACAAACAATACAGAACTGATGTACCACCCAGTTTCAAGCACGCTTGCCCTCTAACCAAGTTGCACGAGATTCCCGCTCGTAGTGGGACTCCGTGCGCNTACCACCCAGTTTCAAGCACGCTTGCCCTCTAACCAAGTTGCACGAGATTCCCGCTCGTAGTGGGACTCCGTGCGCACAGCCGTGCGCTACCTGACTCCAGGAAAATAGGCACGCGATAGTGGCATGCGTCACGTACGCCGCTGCACGCGCTTAACGCATTCCTCCAATTGAACAAAAAAGTTGAGTCATGTGGGACCATCTTTACAGAGCTGCGGTTCGGAGCATCGACTTCAGTTGTTATCAGTCTAATATTTCGGTAGATAGNTGTGGGACCATCTTTACAGAGCTGCGGTTCGGAGCATCGACTTCAGTTGTTATCAGTCTAATATTTCGGTAGATAGGGTTTTTCTAACCTGAAATATTTACAGGGTCGTCATTTTGAGCACTAAGTTTACATGGCCTACCGTAACACAATTTGTATACTGACTTTTGTGGATATCAGTTGTTTGGTTCCCAAGATACTGAATAAAATGTTTATTTTCGGATTTAACGTTATCATACAAACAGGCCTACAAAAGAGGTTTTCTGAACGGAATAAATTATGCTTTTTAATTGATACTGTCAGCATGNTATCATACAAACAGGCCTACAAAAGAGGTTTTCTGAACGGAATAAATTATGCTTTTTAATTGATACTGTCAGCATAAAAATATTTGGTTCAATTCGTTTAAATCTTTTAGTTGAAATAACAAACGTATCTAAATTATTTATATGTCCACTTTTTAGACAATTAGTTTCTGGACCATTTAAATAATGCAAGTTTACAAGACCNTATCTAAATTATTTATATGTCCACTTTTTAGACAATTAGTTTCTGGACCATTTAAATAATGCAAGTTTACAAGACCTGCTGTAGCAATTATGTGTGCATTATATGGAATGAATGAAATTATTGCTTTCAGAAATACGGCATAAATGTTCCATTTGTTCAATTGGCATTATCGTACGAAACAGTGGCCCAGAAAGGCTTCGTGTTTTCACATTTAACGATTGTTATATACACTCATTTGCAAAGAAATGTGTCTCCATGAACGAATCACGTGAAGTCAGTGAAGGTTGCCACACATTATCGTTATAGCCCGTCATGTGTCCCATCTGAGTCTAATGCGGTTTACTTGTGCGGATGTGCCACTATGGGGCCTAGGAACATAAAATCCTTCCACCGTTCATAGCTACAAGACACCGACTAAGGCCTTAGTTGCAATGTGAGCAGAATAAGCCACAGAGCCAAGTTCAGCGGATACGCAGCATGACTCGACGGCGCATTCGACAAGCCTTTACCTGACCTCCGAATGCCAGGCTGGACGTTTTGGCGCATTTCTCACCACTTGAACCGTTCTGCTAACATTGTGAGTCGGTGTTGGACGCAGAGAGATCATGACAGTGCACAAGTCCGTCGAGAAGGCACGGGTCGAACCCGGGGGAACACAGTAACACCAGCAGGGAGGATTGTTTAATCGTGCGACAGGCTGTAAGCACTCCACTGGCGTCGCTGCGCGCCGGCTAGGGACATGTCATCGCCGCTAGGGATACGCTTGTGTTCACCGGTACAATATCCAGGCGGCTAGCAGAGCGGGATCTGTCGTCGCGGCGTTCCTTACGACGTATGCTAATACGACCCGAGCTTTGCCAGGCACGTGTAACCTTCTGTCAGGAACTGGCAACATGGCAGCTTTCCGATTGATGACGAGTGGTGTTCAGCAATCAATCACGGTTCTGTCTGGATACAGACGACCGCTGAGTTCGAGTATGGAGACATCCTGGCCAGCGCCATGAGCCACGCTTCATTATAGAGTCGCAGCGGCACACCGCCCCAATGACGACAGGTTTCACGGCGTGGGGTGCCATTTCCTACGATTCCCGCACTCCACCGCATTTTACAGCAGGATAAAGCCCGGCCTCACACAGCACGGGTATCATTGGCTTGCCTTAGTGATGTCAACACGTTTCCTTGGCCAGCCAAATACACAGATCATTCACCCATCGAGAACGTTTGGGACCATATTGGACGGCAACTTCGGCCTGCGGCAACTATGGTGGATTTGGAATGTCAGTTGAGCCAGCTGGGGCAGGATCATCCTCAGAAGTACATCTGACGTCTGTATGCCTCCATTCCCGACCGTCTTCATGCTACGGGTAGTTCAACACCATACTAAGTGCGTCCTGCAAAAGTTTGCCCCATGCTTAATTTGGTAAAATTTTTTATGATTTCTGTATTCATATTACTATTTCCTGTGCCTGTACCCATTTACGTGCCCTTGACGTGGTTCCTTAAGAGTAAGTTTTTNCTGTATTCATATTACTATTTCCTGTGCCTGTACCCATTTACGTGCCCTTGACGTGGTTCCTTAAGAGTAAGTTTTTTATTTTTTAAATAAGTGTATGTCGCAGGTGTACAAATTTACGTTGAAACTGATTACATTATTTCTTACAGATAGAAAACTAAGCTAAAATGTTTTTGTAGCAGCCATTTTGAAAATAAGTGTTTGACATATTTGGAAGATGTCACCTTATATGGCCTACGATAGTACTACTTGTTTGTAAAATTTCTTAGAATTCGGTTGATTTTTTCGGGAGTTATGATATGAAAACTCTTTTTTGTCATGTGGCTCTATCCTACAAAATGGAACATAATAGAGGCTGTATATTAACACATTTGATGCATATAATAGATACTTTCCGTAGAACAAGCTTGGTTGAAATGAAATAGTGAAATGGTATGGTAGATATATCAAATAAACTTAAAATATTTTTTAATTTCTGGTTATCTTAGGGCCAAGGTCAAGGTCATGGATATCTTACTTGGCTGTTGGAATATATAATGCAATTTCTTACGTGACTTTTAACATATTACGATTTTTTGGGATTTTCCTTGTTTATTGACTTTTAAACTCATTAGAATGGTAAGGTCAAGGGCATGTAAATATAAAATGGGAACCGGGATAATTAATTTAATTCATCCAGATTTTAAATTTTTTTACGATTTTTATTATTTTTCTAGATTCTTCGAATTTAAAGTCACGTGTGGTCAAGGTCACGGAAATCCAACACAGCGTTCGTGTTAATTAATGCAATTTTTAGAGATTTTAAATTTTTTAAGTATTTCTATGACTTTTCTCAATTTTTAGACATTAAGGTTACGTGGGGTTAACGTCAAGGTCTTCCTTATCAATGTCAAGGCCATGGAAATCCAACTTCTCTGTCGGATTCATTAATGTAAAATGTTCCTGGTTTTCACGACTTTATTGTTTTCGCGATTTTTTACTTCAAGGTAATCCCAAGGCCACGGGCACGAGGGCAAGGTCACAGACGCGAGGTCAAGGTAAAATTCACCNTTTTTACTTCAAGGTAATCCCAAGGCCACGGGCACGAGGGCAAGGTCACAGACGCGAGGTCAAGGTAAAATTCACCCGGATCAAAGATGACGGACGGGTGACGTCACAACATAGTGGTGGGCTAGCGCCTGACTCTTGTGCCAAATGCCATTGTGCCTGAATTCCCTTTTCCTATCTACTCGTAATGAGCTTTGAAGGCTCGTGTACTTGGGTTTTCTCAGACAGAGCTGAGTATGACGTGCCATAAATAAATAGTAAAATCTATTTCCAGAAACTTCCAATTTATTATTAAACTGGCGAGGTACATTTAGATGTTCAGCGAATGGAATGTCAGATTTGTAAATTATCTCCTACTGAAGGAGTGTGAATCTGTTGTCTTGATCTTTTACATAAAAACTAAATGATCCATTTCGTCATTAAAAGTCATGTGAAAAATGTCCATTTGAGGGTCAACTTTACAGATTTACCAATTTGAATCGAAAACGTCTCAACTACCTGTTGTCGTGAGGTTTTGTGTGAACGAACATGATGTATAGCCATCCTCATATTCTTCCCAGTTCATATTTTTTCTCTTCTGTCCCTTTTAGGCATTTTTCTCTAAAAAGAGAAGAAACAATAACATGCGAATATTATTTATAATATTTTATATTTGCCTCTTACAGGACCACGGTTGAGTGGTCGTTACTGTGCGACAAACATTGGTAGCAAAAAATTGCCCATTTCACAGTGTTAACGGATAGTAACGTAAAAGTTATATTAGGAGTTTTAACATAATAAACTTTTGATAAAATAGATGTTAAAATGAAATCAAGAATTTTACTAACACTAAAAAAGGAGACGAATGGTGGCCAAATAACGTTTCACGCACAGAATAAATATCAACGTATTTGATGTCTCGTGGCACTTATGAATCATAGCAAAAGAAGGTTTCGCCAAAGTGTATAAGGTATGAAGATAATACGCTTCCCCGCGAATGCCTGTAGAGAGTTGACACCTGTCGCCACTATAGCAACAAATATCTGTAAAACTATATGTAAAACGGACAGTATTGTACGCCTTCCCGTACATTATTAAAAATGAATAAATTAATTTGCATTAGCATAAATGTAGAGTCCTTGGGCGAAGGCGCAGACGAATGTTTCACGGCCTAACCGAAACATTTCAATAGCGCACTCTACAACTAATTTGGAAAAATTATTATCATACTTTCCAGGGTCCTGCAATGAAATTCGACAAACTCATTAGAAATCTGATCGCTAGTTGTTGTTTATAATTGTTGCCTCTTTTTTTCTAGTTCATTTTGTAATACACTTTCTTTTTATCTCCTGTGCGTTACGTTACACATTACAATGTGAGAGTTTATTCATCCTTTGTTTTCATAAATTGTATTTTCAATGTTTATTCAACATCCTACTCAAAGTGAATTTTCAATGGTTTCATGTAGTTCCTCGCAAGCTAGTCNGATCGCTAGTTGTTGTTTATAATTGTTGCCTCTTTTTTTCTAGTTCATTTTGTAATACACTTTCTTTTTATCTCCTGTGCGTTACGTTACACATTACAATGTGAGAATTTATTCATCCTTTGTTTTCATAAAGTGTATTTTCAATGTTTATTCAACATCCTACTCAAAGTGAATTTTCAATGGTTTCATGTAGTTCCTCGCAAGCTAGTCTTTACAAAGACTACGTTGACTACTATGAGTCTATTAAAATTAACACATACGTATACACATATTAGTGCATTTGTTGTCTATTATATTAAAGTGTATAAGATGTTTTTTAAACTATAGGTCAAAATTCAAACCACGTTATCTATGGGCTAATATAAACAATAAATCCTGGTGTCAAAATGTTTATAACATTCNTTATTAAAATTAACACATACTTATACACATATTAGTGCATTTGTTGTCTATTATATTATAGTGTATAAGATGTTTTTAAACTCTAGGTCAAAATTCAAACCACGTTATCTATGGGCTAATATAAACAATAAATCCTGGTGTCAAAATGTTTATAACATTCATCTAGTGCTTTTAAATTGAAATGGAAGTTAGCAAACAGCGCCGGGAGTCCGCAACTCACGTACCAATGAGCACTGCAAGCTGCATATCACGAAGGCGAACGGAACTTGCTCCCCAAGCGGAGAGTGCCTGCACATAGGGCACCATAAACTCGAGACTTGTGGGCGCCGCTAGTGGCTGCTTCTTAGTACATGTGTTTCAAACTACAGGGACAATTTGAAATTAGCACTTGTGTTATAGGCTTCTAGAAGTGTTTACATTTTATTTCCAACGACATACAAACAGCAGTATTGTCGACGTATGATCAGCCTGTATTTTCAAGGTGGCCTATGTACAGGCGGCCGCCACATGACACGCCAGTTCCGTTCGTCTTCGTGATAAGCAACTTGTTCACGAGGGTACGTTAAGTTGCGGACACCCAGCGCTATTTTTGCGTGACTTAAATTTAAATTTAAATATCTAGATGAATGTTTTGAACATTTTGCTACTAGGATTTATAGATACCGTTTTTTGAATTTCAACATGTAACGTGTATATCATAATATATAACAAAATATGTGTTTTATAAGACATGTGACTTATGTGTTACTAATACATAAATTAGTACGTATAATTGNTGTAACGTGTATATCATAATATATAACAAAATATGTGTTTTATAAGACATGTGACTTATGTGTTACTAATACATAAATTAGTATATATAATTGGTTATGGAATAAATAATATACAGTGTTATTTGTCATAAAATGTATTGTTATATAATATATCGTGTAGTCTATGTTAAATATTATGAATTATATGGCATGTATTATGTGCTTGATGTAATATTCTCCATGTAATACGATATATGCTTGCTGTGTATTACATGTGNTTATATGGCATGTATTATGTGCTTGATGTAATATTCTCCATGTAATACGATATATGCTTGCTGTGTATTACATGTGACGTATTAAGTGTTTTATGTCATATGTAATGTATTGTATAACATATACTGTGTATTGTATATCATATACTGTGTATTGTATGTCTTACACTGTGTTATATAAATATCATATATTGTGTTGTGTATCATNTATTGTATATCATATACTGTGTATTGTATGTCTTACACTGTGTTATATAAATATCATATATTGTGTTGTGTATCATTGGATATTTACAGTATTACATATTGCTTTGTTATAAATATATATTTTATTAATCTATGCCAAAATATTGTTTTATAGGAAATTTACCATTTTCGAAACGCTAGGCTCCTTCGAAAATTTGTGGGAGTTATAGTACGTAAACTCGATAGTTTAGACTAGGACAATCGTAAACTCTGACAACCAATAAGGTGAAAATGTAAGACTTAGTCCCAGAAAAATAGTTTAATATATTGGATTTACTTGGCAAAGTGCTGTGAGAGAACGTAGCACTTGCCAAGATTCTTGTCCGTGACTAAGACAATAAACGCCTATTTTGTTAACCTAAGAGTGGACTAGACAGAGAAATAAACACGCACCTTACAACCCCCCCTCCAGTAACAATGCATATGAGGATTATCAAAATTTTATCACTAATAATGTAATTGGAAGCTTTATTTAAAGCAGGAAACCGTGAAAGTTATGTCAGAAATTGGAGTTTTTCAGGGAAGCTGAAATCCTGCATGTCTTTGGTGTATATGAACATATGTCTTTATTCCGACCCTTTGAAGTTCACATTAATTTAGGCTTCTGGTTCCAGGTTTTGCAAACAAGAGATTTTGTAATGCGTTCTGTGCTGCAGTCGACATAACGCTTATGACGTCATTACAACCAACGAGCTGCATGCTTCGTGTTCGACAACAATAATATGAACCATTCATAACCTATGTCAGTAGCACGGTTTACCAAACTGTTACCCACGTGAGTGATCACTAAGCATTGAGACTCGCAGTGTACAGTGCTAGCCAGTGCAGTCCATTTGCTGTTTCTTCACACTTTTTGAATCAAATCTTTAAAAAAATCATCCCATTTATGACGTGATTGGTTGTTTCCTAAATGTGTAATGTATAAAAATCGTTTCAAACTTGTTTTCATACAAAAATGTTTAACTTTTCGTTAAACTGAACTTTTATTTATATTCCTTATATTAAACCAGCTGACCCGGCAAACGTTGTTTTGCCATAAAAAGTATTTCTATAAAAAAATAAGGGTTGGTGGTAGAAGGGTGAANTAGATCGATAATTGATCGATGATAATTGATCAGTTATCGACCTAGGGTAAAATTTATTAAATTACTAATATCGCTTTCAAAAAATAAGGGTTGGTGGTAGATCCCACTTTTAAATCCTCCCATACATAAAAAACTACGGTGTAGTAAAAAAAATAAAAAATAAAATTTTTGATCAAACAATAAAATAAAATTGTTTGGGGGTGGCCACCCTTATTACTTAGTGGAGACCGGCTACTCCGTGCTGTGTCACTGGGAGACACCTGGTGGGAATAAATTGTAACCTAGATCGATAAATTATCGATGATAATTGATCAGTTATCGACCTAGGGCAAAATTTATTAAATTACTAATATCGCTTTCAAAAAATTAGGGTTGGTGGTAGAAGGGTGAAAATTTAGGAGGGTATGTATTTTTTGATGCCACATCATAAAAAAATAAAAAATAAAATTTTTGTTCAAACAATAAAAAAAAATTGTTTGGGGGTGGCCACCCTTATTACTTAGGGGTGTAAAAAATAGATATAAATCTATTCTCAGACCTACCGAGTATACATAAAAAATTTCATAAAAATCGGTCCAGCCGTTTCGGAGGAGTTCAGTGACTAACACTGTGACGATAGAATTTTATATATTAGATATAGTCTACATAGTCCAACTTCTTCGCCAGATTTGAAAGAAATCTGTTCATTGTTTCCCGAGATAGGGTATAAAAACTATAATATTTCATGCGCGGCTATCTTACAAAATTGCGGAGAAATGAGACTTTGTATACACAATTTTGATGGATATAACTAATAATGTCAGCATACAAAGTTATGTTGAAATTTTTTTTGCAGTTTCGTAGATAAAAAAATTTATAGCTAAAATGTTTACATGGCTTCCATTTTGAAAATATTTGTCTGAACCTCTCAAAATTTATTTGTTCACATAACCTGCTATAGTCCTAATTGTTAAGTCACATTTTGTAAGAGTATTTTTTTTTTTTTTTGGAAATTTCAAAGTTTTTTTTACACAATGGTGGATAAAAGAGATTTTGTGTGCACACATTTGATAGTTGTAATATATACAGCCATCATAAAACGATTAATTTGGATTAAATACATGGTTTCGACGATATTACATACAAAATTAAAATAGTTACATTGCCGCTATCTTGAAAATAAGCTTCTGACATACCTAACACATATCAGTTAACATAAACTACTGCAGTACTACTTGATATCCATATTTGGTAGGAATCGGCCAATTGTTTCTCGAGATATGACAAAAAACCTTATTTATTCGTGTGACACCATCTTAAAAAATGGAGGACAAAAGAGACTCTGTGTAAACACATTTTATGTTTCATATATATACTCCCAGCGTACAACGTTAAGTTGGATTTGTTTAAATATTTTCGAAGATATAGCATACTATGCTAAAATAGCTAGATGGCTGCTGTTTTAAAAATTACTGTCTGACATTGTTGAAAAATATTTGTGCACATAAATTGCGACAGCGCTTATTTACTGGCAAATTTGGCAGGAGTCTGTCAATTGTTTACTGAGAAATTAAACGAAAATTTGATTCATATGCTGACAAAATGGCAGACAAAAGTTATTTTCGTGGCTTATTTGATACTTGTAATATATACTGCCAGCATAAAAAATGTGGTTGAAATTTGTCAAATGGCATGGTAGTTATACCAAATAAACCTAAAACATTTGTATTGCCGCCATTTTTAAAATAAGTGCTCTATAAATTTAAATCACTCATACATACCTGACCTATCATAGTATTTCTTACGTGTCAAATTTGGCGAAATTTGGTTTGAGTAGTTTTCGAGATATAATGTAAAATATTAATTTTTTCATGTGGCACTGCTTTCCGAAAAGGTGGTCCAACAACATTCACCTCTGAATTTAATGCTTACAACTGGTGGTGTCAACATACAAAATTTGGTTAATATGGCTTTGAATAATGTCTGAGATATTACATATCACCCTCAATTAAAAAATGGTTGCCATTTTGAAATTAAGTGCCCAGCGTTTTCAAAAACCATAAAAGTCAGGTTTCCTTACTTAGTGCTATACGTGTACAGAGTTTAGTAACATTCGGTTCAAGCGTTCAAAAATTGCACATATACACGTACACACTCACAGACACACAAGAAAGTGATCTTATGAACATTACTTTCCTTCAGAAAGTAGACTAAAAACAAAGCCTGAACCGTGTCTAAACACAATAACAGACATGAAACACTCGGCAATTCGCGACAAAAATGCATGTTTTGTGTGTGAAGATCATTTTAGCTTGAAGTATACATTATGTTTTCTTACTGTAGTTGCACTGGCCAAATTCATAATACAGTCATGTTCATTTTAACGGTGGTACGTGTACGGCCAAAGAGAGGTCGTTACTACATTTTAAAAATCTTGCAGGGTTCTTATAACACATTAAGGAGTTTTTGTTCAAGTTTTTAAAATGCTTAAAGTTATGTTTTGTCAGGTAACAGTAAAAACAATATCTTTCAAAATTTTCGTACAATTTGAGACTTTATGTCGCTGCTCAGGCCTGCTTAATACGACTGTACTTAAAACAAATATTAAATTAAACCTGCGTCATGCTAATTTAGACAATAGTGGCTTAATCCTATCCTCAATTTTTAAAGCAATAAATTAAAAATTCTGGGATACTAAAATAATATATCTAAGTATTATCAGTAGAGAAATAAAACGTACTTCGAGAGTGCCTAAATAAGGCTTGATATTTTTGAAAGGTGTGTGTTTCCAGTAAAATATTTAAATTTTATAAGGGGATAAATTTAGATCAGTGAAGAATATACACTGGTGAGCCAAAACAACTGGATAACCTGCCTAATATCGTTTAGGGCCCCCACGAGCACGCAAAAGTGCCGCTAGACAACATGACATGGACTCGACTAATGTCTGAAGGTATGCAGGAGGCATTTCGCAAAATGAATCCTGCAGGGCAGTCAACACATCCGTAGGAGTGCGAGGCGGTGGTGATATCTTCCATACAGCACGTTGCAAGACATCCCAGATATGCTCAATAGTATACATGTCTGGTGATTTAGGTAGCCAATGGAAGTGTCTAAAGTCAGACGTGTGTTCCTTGAACCACTCGGTAGCATCTCTCGACGTGTGGGGTGTCACATTGTCCTGCTGGAATTGTCCACGTCCGTCGGAATGCACAATGGACATGAATGGGTGCAGGTGATCGGACAGGATGCTTACGTATCTGTCACCTGTCAGAGTCGTATCTAGACATATCAGGGGTCCCATTTCACGCCAACTGCATACGCCCCATACCATGACAGAGCCACTGTTGACATGTAGGGTTCATGGATTCATGAGGATGTCTCCATATTCGTACACGTCCATCCACCCGATACAATTGGAAACGAGATTCGTCAGACCAGGCAACGTGTTTCCAGTCATCAACAGTCCAATGGCGGTGTTGGTGGGCCCAGCCGAGGCGTAAAGCTTTGTGTCATGCAGTCAACAACGGTACACGAGGGGGCCTTTGGCTCCGAAAGCCCATATCAATGACGGTCCGTTGATTAGTTTGCACTCTGGCACTTGTTGATGCCCCAGCATTGAATTCTGCGCCAATTTGAAATGGGTTGCACGTCAGTCACGGTTAATGATTCTCGTCAGTCGTCGTTTGTCCCGTTCTGTCACGATCTTTTTTCCGTCTGCAGCGATGTCGAAGATTTTATGTTTCACCGGATTCCCGATATTCACGGTACACTCGTGAAATGGTCGTACGTGAAAATCCAAATTTTATCGCTACCCCGGAGATACTATGTCCCATCTCTCGTGCGTCGACTATAACACCACGTTCATACTCACTTAAGTCTTGATAACCTGCCATTTTAGCAGCAGTAACTGATCTAGCAACTTTGCGAGACGCTTGTTGTCTTATATATACGCTGCCANATAACCTGCCATTTTAGCAGCAGTAACTGATCTAGCAACTTTGCGAGACGCTTGTTGTCTTATATATACGCTGCCAACCGCATCGCGTTACTCTGATTGGTTCCATACATCTGATAATTGTATACGCACGCCTATAACAGTTTTTTTGGCTCCCCAGTGTAAGTGCATAACATTTATTATTCGTAAAAGTAAAATTCATAGACAAAATNTATAACAGTTTTTTTGGCTCCCCAGTGTAAGTGCATAACATTTATTATTCGTAAAAGTAAAATTCATAGACAAAATATCTCCAGATTGTAAATTCTTTGCGTAATGCTTTACAGTATTTTTAAATGCCGACAATTTAAATGTTAATGAAGGATATATTAATCAAAGCAATTCCGAGTTTAAAATACCAATAGATTCTGCAAAAAAAATTTTTTTTTCCATGAACAGTTTCATCTTTTTCACAATTGAACGTTTCACTGTGATCCACGACTACCATACGACACGTTCGCATGGTGAACCTCAGATGGCTGAACCAAAACATGAACAACTACGTCACACACACGTTTGCCAATAGTAAACTGATATTTTTTTTTTACTAAGAAGTTAAAAACATTGTACGTTTTCACAGCGCAACGATTTATAAAATTAATTGCGTACTGGAATAAAACTTTGCCTTATCTCAATGGCATCAATAAAGGCGTGACCGACTTTCGAGGAAATATTGCTATTAAATATGCAAAAACGGTGCCACTTGGCGCGAAGCTATATGCCTATCTGAGGACTTAAAGTGCTGGCGATTAGGGTGACCCAAACACGTGCATTGCATGTGTAGTGTATTCCCGGCTTCTTCACACTTTTTTTATCAATCCTTTGAAGAAACGCCCCATGTATGACAAGTTTGGTGGCCTCCTAAATATGACATGTACTACAATCATTGTATGCATGTGTAAACATAAAAGTAAATTTTTTTCTGTAAGATTGACCTTTAACTTATATTGTATCTATAGATAAAAGTATTTTAGTTTNAACATAAAAGTAAATTTTTTTCTGTAAGATTGACCTTTAACTTATATTGTATCTATAGATAAAAGTATTTTAGTTTCATTACTATACAAATAAAGGTAGAGAAAATAAGTAAGTTGGTAATGCCTAGTGAGAAACCGTTCTTATGCAAAATATTATTACACTGAGTTCACACGAATGCAGGGCGTTGGCCTTTCTGTGGAAATATACAATCTTTATTCGCTTGAGGCAGAGGAATATCCTAGAAGTAGAACTTAAGCAGGTATTTAAAATAGTTGGAANTATACAATCTTTATTCGCTTGAGGCAGAGGAATATCCTAGAAGTAGAACTTAAGCAGGTATTTAAAATAGTTGGAAGTAACCGCGAATGAATTATATATCATCACAGCCTGTACAAGCAAGGCACTCAACTGGTGACGTAATAATAAGGTTAAAATGTGATGCACGTAATAAAACTACAATCAAATCTGCCTTCTGGAATTTTCGCATTGTTACGTGCGGACACGTAACAACCTCCCTCCTCCCCCGTCTGAAACCCGGAGAACCATCCACCCACGGTGACGGAGTGCAGAGATTTGTGGGGCTCTTAACATCGATGTCTAGAGATGAGGTGAGTACGGAGCAGCGCCAGAATGAAAGGGTGGAGGAAACGGGAAATCCCCGAGAAAACCCGCCGACCAGTGACATCGTTCGGCACAATTCCCAGTTGCAAAAATCCGGGAGTGATCCGGCCGGGGATTGAACCCGGTTCGCCTCGCCTTGGTGGGAGGTGAGCAGCCTGAACGCTCAGTCACCATAGCTCCTCCCATGGTCACATAGGGGACGAAGTGGTATAGCGGCTAGGGTACTCGCCTCCCACCTAGGCGAACCTGGTTCGATTCCTAGCGAGGTCGCTCCCGGATTTTCGTACGTGGAAAACGTGTTGGATGATGCCGATACAAATCTAAACCGGTGAGGATAAATTAAAATTATTTATCTTGTGCTATTGCGATTTTAATGGAAATTAACGTGAAATTAGTGATTATTTTTACAAGTTACAGAGAAATGTTTATAGGATTACTGGATATAACACGCAATAACGTAAAACCAGAGACCAATAAATCATGGGGTCTCTGCAGTGGTGGATATAGGCAGTTTGTCTCTAATGCTTCAGTCTATTCACTTTTTCTTAACACTTCTTGAATCAAACCTTTATAAAATAACCCTATGTATAACGGTTGTTACGTAAATATGTCATCTATAGGGACACCAGATTTTCACGAAAAGAATTCTAAGCAGGCTAGATTTCAATATCCTACTTGCACATCTGCAAATTTCCTTTGGTGTTTTTGTGAGCAGACATATTGTGTTTAACTGGGCCAACCAGGATCAAGATACTCCTATACTCAAAGTCCGTGATTCGTGGGCAAGCACCCAGGACACACAGCAGTTGAAACCTTGACAGGAAATATTTTCGCAAAAACTGGGTGTTCTTAGGCATGCATCACAGACGTTTTATAATTGTTTTATTTATAAAATTATCTTATTTCTTGGTTAAATTTAACTTTTATTGATATTTTATGTATTAATTAAAATACGTAATTAATAACGAATACTAATAAAAACAGAGAGAAAATAGATGTGTTGGTAATTCCCTGTAATAATTAATTTTAATGCAAAATATTATTAAACTTCGTGCCCAATAATTCGATGTTTTGCGCCTTTGGTGTAATTTTTNTAATTAATTTTAATGCAAAATATTATTAAACTTCGTGCCCAATAATTCGATGTTTTGCGCCTTTGGTGTAATTTTATAGATTCGGTTAAGCTTCGTTTTCTTGAGGCGGAGGAATATCATGGAAGCAGAACGTCAGCAGGCATTATAAAAAATAGTAAGTAACCTTGAATGTAATTGTGTAAAAGTGTGCGGATGTCGGAAGTGTTAGAAGTCCTTGGCCACCGTGAATCCCTCAACTGCCGAGAGACAGNTTGTGTAAAAGTGTGCGGATGTCGGAAGTGTTAGAAGTCCTTGGCCACCGTGAATCCCTCAACTGCCGAGAGACAGCTAATAGCGAGCATATCTCAGTGCTGTGTAAGAGCCGCGTACGGTGCGGACATGTGTGGCAACGGTGCGTGGAAGTTGAAACGAACACAAGTACTGGGTACATGCGACTTAGTTATAGCATCTCTTGTGTGCCAAGTGCTCATATTGTGAGGCACGCGCAGAATTGCTGACGTTTACGACAAGTAAAGAGTGAGACGTCCGTACACACCGCTGCAGAAACATGGCTTTGTGTTTGGTTGGTCTCCTCCCTGTCAGGAGTACATTGTTTACTAAGACACCACAGGAATATTTATTTATTAGGGACACCCGCACAGGTTGTAATTCAATGGCCGACGTACACTCTCACAGCTCACCTTTGGATAATGACCACTTGTCGTTGTGAAAAGTTGCATCCTTACTTTAGTGGGCTAATATGAATTACGTTACTCAGATACTGAATATCTGTGATTAGTGGGCAGACGCAAACAATTTAAATAATTAAATAACGGCAGTGGAATTCAGCTAAGGTGTTTTGGAATACAGTTAGTTTTGAACATACTTGGGGGGGGGGGGCACTAGATAGGGCCTACAATGTTCTTCTTGAGCGTTTACGATTGCGTAAATACCAACATTGGAATAACAAATATAGGCCTACTGACATAATTTATGAAGTGAATTATTTAGTTTCTAGTAACAAAGTCCCCGCGTATAATATGAACAAATATAGCTTTATTTATAAAAAATAAATAATTAAGAAAATATTTTATACGCCATTTTTAGTTATTGAAGCGTAATGTCAAATTTAATCTCTGTTGGAGACATCTCTGTAAATTTAATTTCTTTGTCCATTTTGTGACTTCGGTTACTAGTGTTCTGTAAAACTTTTTTCAAAAGCAGGCGTTTTGAAAGCTTCGTTAATAGTTCTTTACTGAGCAACGAATGGATATTATTATTTAGTTAATATGTATCCACACGTCTATGCACGAAAATAGGCATGTTATAAATATTTTAATGCTTCGTTTAGAATATTTTAACCCCAACTTCATCTTCTTCAGAAAATACTCCTACAGACTCACGCTTTCTTAAGTATCTGACTCTATCAATCGTTTCATAAAAGTTAGTGCAAATTAATATATTACAAAATAAATTTATTATTTAACTGTAAATTTTATTAACCTGGCACCCTTCATAGACGAAATTAATTTCCTTTATCATGTATTGATATAAAATATGTTTTAAAAAATAATTAGATGCGTAATACACTCAGACGAGCTGGTAATATTTTTGCGCGAACCATTTAATTTGATTCCACAACTTATGAATGAAACTTCCGTAAATTATTAAGAAATGGATTTCATACTGCGTGGTTAGCAACATGTAATCATTACTTACCGGCAAAAAAGAATACAGGTCTAACCCGGCAGTGCCGACTCGTTCTCTTACATTCTCCTTGGTCATGAAGTTGCAATGCAGAATTCATGTTGGTTAATTGCTATGCTCCATTAACGGCTACTTCCAGCTCTTCTGAAACCATGTCAAAGTTTTACTTCCAGGATATTTCTCGGCCTCACGTAATCAAAGCTTTAAAAACTACACTAGAGAGCCAACGCACCGCATTCGTCCGCACTCAGTGTAGTAATATTTTGCATAAGAACTATTTCTTATTAGGTATTACCAAAACACCTATTTTCTCCCTGGGTTTTAATTCACATTAGTTATAAATTAAATATCGTAATACAGAGATTAAATATAAATAAAAGTTCAATTTAACCAAAAAATAAGGTACCTTTATGTTAAGACAAGTATAAAAAGCTTGTGGTACGTGGCATATTTAGGAAACAACCAAACACGTCATAGAAAAAGTGTTTTTCCAAACGTTTTATTCAAAAAGTGTGACGAAACCACGACACTGATTGGGTCTCTGCAAGTCTGTGACTTATTATCCTGGCTACTGAAACGAATAGTTGCTTTATTATAAAGTAACATACTGTGCGTATTCTTTGTACTTTGGCTTGAGGAGATAGAATTATTTTTGCTGTTGAGTAGTTGGGAAAACATTTTTGTATTCACAAAATATTCTGAGGAGTTGCACCCAAACTAGAATTACGACGAATAATAAACTATTTGGCATTTGCAATAAAAAGAACACACTTTTTTATGAAACTGAAACTGGCTTTGTGGGATTAACTATGTTTCTATAGTCAGATATATTCTCCCACTTTATAAACGCATCGATTGGCATATTCAGGTGTTAACCTTAAGTGAAATTTTTATACGCGAGTTAAAACAATATTCCATTCTTCCCCACAACCAGTGGTCTACGAGCTGGTATCTCAGTGAAACTTGCATCGATTAAAATAGACATGAACGTCCTGAGATCGTATAATCCAATGGAAAAGTGCAATGGACGTAGTCTCGTTGCAGAGTGCAGTGGTGTTCACGACTCTTCATCCGTGCTGCGTATCCACGCTCGGGAACACTGTAACTATAGGATAAGCAGGTTTTCCTGGAGCGAAGTGGCAAGGCAGTTCCTTTTATACAAACTTACCCACTCGCTGATTAATTGCGTGATGATTGTTCTAAAAGTGATTCTCTTAGACCTGGTGCACACCATACGTTATTCTCTAATTCGATCCGCATTTTGAGGTGAAATAATTACACTACAACCGAAAGTTAGGCAATTACGATGGTAGTAGCAATAGGTACATATTTAAATTTGACAAATTGAACCCATTGTATTTTTCAAGACAGATTATAAAACTTCCACAAACGTAATATGTTACAATGCAGCTACTAAANAATTGAACCCATTGTATTTTTCAAGACAGATTATAAAACTTCCACAAACGTAATATGTTACAATGCAGCTACTAAAACAGAATAAATTTTCACGAAATAAAGGCAAAATGGCAACGCGAGACTCCAGAAAAAGGACTTGTGTCCAGGGATGTTTAAAGGTCCATAAAAAACATGTGGCTGAATGTAAATCTTTACGTCAATTTTAACTTTCGCGATATACACTGGAGAGCTTATGCAAATAACAAGGGTATGGAACCAATCAGAGTAACACGATACGGTCGGCAGCGCCTATATAAGACANATTGAACCCATTGTATTTTTCAAGACAGATTATAAAACTTCCACAAACGTAATATGTTACAATGCAGCTACTAAATCAGAATACATTTTCACGAAATAAAGGCAAAATGGCAACGCGAGACTCCAGAAAAAGGACTTGTGTCCAGGGATGTTTAAAGGTCCATAAAAAACATGTGGCTGAATGTAAATCTTTACGTCAATTTTAACTTTCGCGATATACACTCGAGAGCTTATGCAAATAACAAGGGTATGGAACCAATCAGAGTAACACGATACGGTCGGCAGCGCCTATATAAGACANGAGAGCTTATGCAAATAACAAGGGTATGGAACCAATCAGAGTAACACGATACGGTCGGCAGCGCCTATATAAGACAATAAGCGTCTGGAAAAGTTGCTAGATCGGTTACTGCTGTTACAATGCCAGGTCATCAAGATTTAAGTGAGTTTGAACGTGGTGTTATAGTCGGCGCACGAGAGATGGGACATAGCATCTCCGAGGTAGCGATAAAATTTGGATTTTCACGTACGACCATTTCACGAGTGTTTCGTGAATATCGGGAATTTGGTAAAACATCAAATCTTCAACATCGCTGAGGCCAGAAAAAGATCGTGAACGAACGGGACAAACGACGAGTGACGAGAATCATTAAACGTGACAGACGTGCAACCCTTTCTNTGAACGAACGGGACAAACGACGAGTGACGAGAATCATTAAACGTGACAGACGTGCAACCCTTTCTCAAATTGGCGAAGTTTTCAATGCCTCCTGCATACCTTCAGACATTAGTCGAGTCCATGCCACGTCGTCTTGCGGCACTTATGCGTACTCGTGGGGGGCCTACACGATATTAGATAGGTGTACCACTTTTTTTTTTACTTTTCAGAGTACATACTTTAAAGTTTGTTGGACATATGCAGTGGTTTTTGTATTATATTGAAATGCAACTAGCAAAAGCGAATTATTTTTTATTCTTGTATTAGTGCATTACCTGTACTTAAATTTCTCCTGAGTATTTGCAAATAATAAAATAATGCATACNTTTTTATTCTTGTATTAGTGCATTACCTGTACTTAAATTTCTCCTGAGTATTTGCAAATAATAAAATAATGCATAATCTGCATTAAAAAATTGTGATACTGCGAACATGTTTTAAGAATGAGAGTTATAGTTTGTAAAAGGACGATTTGTTATTAGTAGTTTTGGTTGGGGGTGGGGAGGGGGCAAAAACATATTTTCGCTTGTAAGAGAAATGTCTCGATACGCCCCTAATTGTGCGGTATGACTGGCTACTGCGTCATGCAAAAGATTCGCTACTGACTGGGCTGCCAGCTGGCAAGTTGAGTAACACACGCTAAATGGCGAACAGAATGCCGACATGTTGCTGGCCAGTGACGCCATTTTGCTGGCGTGTGCGGTTCAAGCTAGCAGAATAACTGGCTGTTTCACCTCTGTACTGTGCAGTACTCTGTATCACTACTGCTTCGACAAAGAAGAGCATTCTTGCTTTCCAATTGTCTTCCCAAACAACACATCTGGCTGATGGTCGAAGTAAGTTACATATAAGGCAATTGAAATAATACACTGTAAATAAACTTTTCGCAAATTTTACTGCGATCAAATCTGTACATTTGCAAACCTTTGTAAGAATACTTTAAAATATTTTGCAAAATTTCTTCTTTGTAACTTTACTGGAGCCGTATATGTTTCACGTCTAGAAAATGTTTATACTGATCAGGAATCAATTTAAGTTGCGTAGTCATGCAATCATAAACTATTACATTCTTTGAAACGTTTTTCACTTAAGATAAATAAATGTGTTTACGAATGACGTTGCGTTGAATAATATTCATTTGAGAATGGGATGAAAGTATTTTATAACGTGTTTTCAAGTGCATGAAACTTTACTACCTTGTAGTTTACTCTCTTGGAAAAAAATGTAATTTTACGGTAGCCGTTTTGTCTTTATTACGCATTTACCTACTCTGCTTANAGTTTACTCTCTTGGAAAAAAATGTAATTTTACGGTAGCCGTTTTGTCTTTATTACGCATTTACCTACTCTGCTTAAGTGGCAGCAGTCCAACATGTTGTGCTTGTGCAAGTGTAGATACTGTATTGAAAAATAGAACCGGTTCAGTCTGTCAAATTAAATATACGTTCTTCCATCGCAATTGCCATTCATATAGGTGTAGTATCATTTGCTTATCTCAAAATACGTAATGAATTAGAGTATATTCAATGGTAACTGCGATATGCCATATAATTGTTACAGACTACTGAAAAGGCGATAATAATGCTTCACAGGTATATAATGCCAATTTTTTAGCATTGCCGTCGCAAAGAGCCATAAAACAGTATAATTGAAGTGCAACTATAAAACTTCTTTTCTGCAAATATGCAATCCGCCTGGAGACATTTAATGTCTTTATGATGAGCATTAGTTATTTAAATGGTTACCACAGTTTTTTCNATATGCAATCCGCCTGGAGACATTTAATGTCTTTATGATGAGCATTAGTTATTTAAATGGTTACCACAGTTTTTTAAAATACGCTAATTTTTTAATACACACACACATATTACAGCCATAAAAAGTAGCCTACGTATTGTAAGTTAAAGTTGTCGTGTAGCAAAATGCTTTTNATATGCAATCCGCCTGGAGACATTTAATGTCTTTATGATGAGCATTAGTTATTTAAATGGTTACCACAGTTTTTTCAAATACGCTAATTTTTTAATACACACACACACATATTACAGCCATAAAAAGTAGCCTACGTATTGTAAGTTAAAGTTGTCGTGTAGCAAAATGCTTTTACTCGTAACATAAGGGAGACTGCTTCGCATTACTATGACGCCTAAAGTGTTACCAATTTTTCGAGAATATTATTTTCAAGTACTTTTATCGTCTTTTTATCTAATTTAATAATTACAGTTGTTTTCGAATACATTGAAAATAATTGTATTCCTTTTTTGTCAAAAACAATGCACTATTGATTAGAAAACTTTTTGTAGTCCCCCAAATGTTATTTGGCAAAAGGCACTATAAATGTGTTTAATTGAAAAGTACATTTTTTTTGCCGTGTATGGAACATTAGACGTTTATTTGCTTCTTGATTTTGTATTTTTTAATTCGCAAGATCTTTAGACATCTCTCAGCATAATATTCGACACCACAAATGCAGTTTTCTTAATTGCACGCGAGTTTCGTAGTTTCACTGAAGAGTTTCGTGATTACAACTCAACGCAAACCAAGTACTTAATGAAATTCTTAGAGTACGGATAGCAACCAACGGGTTTGTCAGACGGGCTGCGTCCTGTTAATTTGTTCCGCGTCTGGTACACTTTAAAATCACAAGAGTTAAAACNTGCCGTGTATGGAACATTATATGTTTATTTGCTTCTTGATTTTGTATTTTTTAATTCGCAAGATCTTTAGACATCTCTCAGCATAATATCTTGCAATACAGCGTTCGACACCACAAATGCAGTTTTATTAATTGCACGCGAGTTTCGTAGTTTCACTGAAGAGTTTCGTGATTACAACTCAACGCAAACAAAGTACTTAATGAAATTCTTAGAGTACGGATAGCATGAAACGGGTTTGTCAGACGGGCTGCGTCCTGTTAATTTGTTCCGCGTCTGGTACACTTTAAAATCACAAGAGTTAAAACTGCTCCAAATAAGGGAATCTCACAACAGATCTGTTGAAACTACTCCTCTTGAATCAGTAAAATTCTACTGATCATTTTCGTTGCTGATATTCACGGATTAAACAGTGATTTATAATGATTCCTAGTGAATTTCACTGGCCTGGCAGTAAAAGATCAGTGCATTTCAATTCACCATCTCGGTAACAGAAGATTCAGTAAAATAATTTCATTGATTGAAATCACTGATTCAAATTTAAGGTGTATAAGTTCGTGTCTTGAAGTGAATAGCTGAATACTGTACTGTTATACTGTTATGTAGATGGCAAGTAAAATCACGTTCAAGGATTTTTGAGAGTAGAGTGTAAGCTACACGCAGCAATTTAGCCTCTGAGCACACGAATGTACTTTGCTGTCCCAGTTTCCTGTACAAAGAACACGCTGCACATTATGTATATCCATGAAGTATGCTACACAGGCCTCATATCAAGGGAAATATGTTATTTTTTCGTCGGTAAATTTAATTGTAAATAGTTGTAAATGAGATAATAGATTATGCTTAGGAGCAGCCACCACAAATAATATCGGCATGAACAAGAATATATTTTTTGGGGGTTAACCTAAACTTTACGTACGTGACTGATGGAGGCAACCTTTGACGTGGGAGATGTGAGGTTGAGCCAACAGCGATGTTTTCCCCCATTTGAGTTAAACATTTGCAAATATCATTCACATACCCCTAAGGAACCATTGTCATTAACCAACCCAGTTTCAGGAAAACCCAGGGTGGGGCTGTTTTTACTTCCTAGCTACAGGTATGCAGATGAAAGTCTAATGTTGTGCCAACAGTATGTTAATGTTACAACTACAGCAAATTTTTGTGATCTATGAGCGTTTTATTACTAACGTAAATGTAACATAAAGTAATTTTGTAACGTTACCTCCTTACTTTACTGTTTTCATTAAGCTTGCGTTTATGTTGCGGCAAAACGAATTTTGTGTTGAATTGATGTTAACACATGTGTTAAAAATTTTCTTGTATTTCGATTGCTTTAAAATAACATTCCGATGTAAAATAGATTAAGAACAACTATATTGGCATGAAAAGAAATGTTACTTATGAAGAAAAAATGAAGGCAGAGAGAAGACGCGAACCCGCGCCTTGTGTGAATGACGGTCTCGACTTTACGAAAGCCAACGTCCAAGAAAGTGCTCATTTTAACATGTCTGACTATATTTAGTATTGTCGATATTCTACTATATACACAACTGCATTACTCTTTCGTTATGTGCAGGAATTACTTTATCTCTACTTATAAATGCATTTTTGGCACATGTACACTGCTTTAAAAGGTGTGAAAGTTGAACTAAGTTTCATGTAGTTCTAATGCTATGATTTAAAATTTAAATACGCTGATTTCATTTTTCGAGGTTATCGCTTTTCACAAGTATTCAAAGATAAATACATACATTTTGCGGAAGCAATACTGTGATTTTCCATATAATTAGAGAAGTCACCTAGGTGACTGACATACCGTTATATCGTATTTTTAGGTAATGTGTTAGAACGTTTTAATCGTAATAATGTTTACAGATACCATTCTGCTTTGCATTATGTTAAATATATTATGTTTAATACTAAATTATGCTCGAATGCACAAAACATTGCGGAGTCTAGCTTGTTGCAGAATGAATCCGCGAAATGTCCGTATCACTACTCATAACCTGGAGTAGTATCAGGGCTTACAAATCAGTTACTCCCACGGAGTATCATTTGTTACTGAACCGCCTCGCCACTAATACAGAACAGAGCATATTTTAAAATTTTCCAGTACCCGGCTGAAGGCCATTACTGGTCGCAGTTATGAAAAATAAAATTTAAAGCTGATATTTGTCAAAATATAAAATTGACGGTTATGATATTTAACATTTCAGAAGGTGAAAAGATACATTTCGATATATTATAAAAGAAAAAAACTGCGTTGGTTTATAAAATAAAAGTCAAATATTAAAATTAGTGCCTCTGTCTCCTTCCATTGAACACCTCATCCTACTCTAATGTCTTCCCTAAGCGGAGAGAGGTCTGGTGCTGTTCGTTTGCGGTGTCCGTGTTGTGTTTTTTGGTGTCTGTGTTGTGTTGTATTGGTGTCNGAGAGAGGTCTGGTGCTGTTCGTTTGCGGTGTCCGTGTTGTGTTTTTTGGTGTCTGTGTTGTGTTGTATTGGTGTCAGTGTTGTGTTGTTAATATTGATGTTATGTTTTTGTGTCAGCGTTGTCATTTCTTTATGTGTTGTTGAGGTGTTGTTTACAATTATTTGCCTGATATTGATATCTTGTTTCTTCATTTGACATCAATACCAATAATTGTCATATAATTGCTTAGTGAATTGTTTTTTAAAGTGTCCTGTTGTTTAGTCTAAATATTGTTGCTGCCAAAGCGTCAAATGTGATTTTTAAAATATGCATATTAATCCTTTTTTATTTACTATGTGTTTATAATAAATGTAAAATATGTTTTTTCTGTGTGTTAATTGTATTTCTGAAGTGTTCTAGATTATAGTGTGACTTTTTTTAAAATTTATATATGTTAATACGCTACAGATACAGGGCCGAAAACTATTAGCTTATACCGCAAATTACAGCCACACACGTCCAGGAAAATGGCGTCAATGGCCAGCAAAATCCTCGAACGCCGTTCGTCAATCAGCGCCTAGAAACATACTTACCAAACCATAACCTAACCAATATACACCTTTCCCACTACGCAGTAGCCAATAAGATACAAGGGCCGATCCCAGAGTCTTGCGCAGACAATCAGCGAAATGGGTACACCTATATCAAAGGAGCCGCCGCTGCATTTCGTCTCTGGTTGTTTGCCTGCTCTGCAGCTCGCAGTGGACAGTAACATCAAAAAATTAATTCACGTACTTTATGTACCCAGTTTCGTATACTAGGTCTCAATAGGTCAATCATACTTAGTTTAGAACTTAACACGATTTTATAGGCTGTTCACGACAAAATGAGCACTTTTAAAACCAACCGTTGTAAATGTTCAGCGTACTNCTTAACACGATTTTATAGGCTGTTCACGACAAAATGAGCACTTTTAAAACCAACCGTTGTAAATGTTCAGCGTACTTAGTTGCATATATTTTAAATTACACACTGCCTGTCACGCGCCTAGTAAAGTTGGTATCGACGGAAGGAAAGTAATTCCACGTTGTAACGATGAATTTTTAGTTCTACGACGTTAGGTGAACATTTCTGAATACTAAAATTATTTATTTTGCTTTCTCTTTTTTTTTTAATGCATACACGTGTTAGAACGAGAAACATTTTTGAAGTATTCAGATTCATTTCTAATAATTTCACATCTTCACTCGACCGACGCATTAAAATTAAGTGGCCGGTTCCGTGACAATATTNCTTAACACGATTTTATAGGCTGTTCACGACAAAATGAGCACTTTTAAAACCAACCGTTGTAAATGTTCAGCGTACCTAGTTCCATATATTTTAAATTACACACTGCCTGGCACGCGCCTAGTAAAGTTGGTATCGACGGAAGGAAAGTAGTTCCACGTTGTAACGATGAATTTTTAGTTCTACGACGTTAGGTGAACATTTCTGAATACTAAAATTATTTATTTTGCTTTCTCTTTTTTTTTAATGCATACACGTGTTAGAACGAGAAACATTTTTGAAGTATTGAGATTCATTTCTAATAATTTCACATCTTCACTCGACCGACGCATTAAAATTAAGTGGCCGGTTCCGTGACAATATTNAGATTCATTTCTAATAATTTCACATCTTCACTCGACCGACGCATTAAAATTAAGTGGCCGGTTCCGTGACAATATTAATTTTGTATACGGTGTTAGAATACACAATGTGAATACAAGTAAACCTTATGCAGGGGTTTTAAAAGCGCCCAGTTTACGGTGTACAGCCTTTGATAAAAATTGTATAAATGTAGATGTTGCTGCGATTAGGGAGATACCCGCGTTTTCGTATTGTGTAAACATTCCCGTGCGAGAGGACGGGCCAGATGTTAGCACACGAGCCGGCTGGATAAACCAGGGATAGTGGGCCTTCACCTTGGTCGAGTGCAGGCGATGGGACAAGAGATAGAGAGAGTGGCAGACAGTGAGAGAACCAGATGACTAGACAGACGACGAGAATGGGTCGGGCTGTCTGGCTGGTCACTTAGCGTCGCTGCAACGGTGCATCTATGCAGCCCCCACTCTCCCCTCCACCCATAACCTTTCTCCGAAGTTGTCACGATCCCTTTCTCTCTCCGAGACCTGTTCCTCGGGTTGTAGTTGTATCCTCGGATCTCGCGCCCCGGCGCGACAAGTGAAAACCCTTCTTTTGTTGTTGTCCGGGTGGGCGTTTCTCCCGAGCAGGCAAACCAAAGCTGGGTTCACGATTGAAAAAAAAAGCTGTAACTTAAACACTTTTGAGAACTGGAGACGTAATATTACGCAGCCTGAATCCAACTGAGTTGTATGGAGTTTGCCGTGTCATTTCGGCATCCGGATTCTTCGGAGACAAGGGCAAAGAAATATTACTTCGCCTGCAGTTTGCGTAAGGTTCTCAGTAATGTAATATTACGTCACCAACACTCAAAGTGGGACCGCGGTGGTGTAGTGGTCGGACTACTCGCCTCCCACCTAGGCGAACCGGGTTCAATCCCCGTCTGGGCCACTCCCGNCGCGGTGGTGTAGTGGTCGGACTACTCGCCTCCCACCTAGGCGAACCGGGTTCAATCCCCGTCTGGGCCACTCCCGAATTTTCGCTCGTGGGAATCGTGCCGGGAGATGCCGCTGTCCGTTGAATATTTTCGGGGACATCCCGTTTACCGCATCCCTGCNGCTCGTGGGAATCGTGCCGGGAGATGCCGCTGTCCGTTGAATATTTTCGGGGACATCCCGTTTACCGCATCCCTGCATTCCGGCACGGCACTATTCTCACATCACTTCACTCTCATCGGGGTCTCAAGACCTCGATGTTAAGAGCCACCTAAATCTCTCCACTCCACTGTCCACTCCAGAACTCACGTGTAAATCACTCAAATGAACAGAAAATATACTTCCAGTGGGACACTTTCAACTCGGCGTTATATAAGAAGAGAACTGGCCTTTAATGAACGTTGTACAGTATAGTAAGAGTGTTCAAGTGCTGTGTGAACCAATAGGACAGTGCTAAATGGGTAAACACAGAGAAGCACAACGGATGGTCATGTAAATGTGAATGCAGGCGAGTCACTTCTGCCTTACCTTAATTGTCAGTAAATATGTACCGCACTCAAAGAGTTAACAATTATTACGTATACAATATAACTCTGTGAATTGTTTAACCTGTTGATGNAATATGTACCGCACTCAAAGAGTTAACAATTATTACGTATACAATATAACTCTGTGAATTGTTTAACCTGTTGATTCACGATAGAGATGAGCAAGAAGGTCGCTTGCATGGTTGCGTTTTACTTAAGCGTACAAAGAGTTTATTAATTTAAATATCAAATAAAAGCTGTTTGGCGGTGACCAATTAAAACAGAGCGGTCAGTGGTGGTGGAGGGAAACTGTTATTTACGGTGACGTAAGTATNTGTTTGGCGGTGACCAATTAAAACAGAGCGGTCAGTGGTGGTGGAGGGAAACTGTTATTTACGGTGACGTAAGTATTATAATTATTAAAAAGGTTTGTACATGTTTATGATTATATTTGTATATTTAGCTTACAATAAAAAGAACATCTCTTGTAGAAAAAGTCTGCCTTGAATAATGGCATGCTTATTCATTGTTGTGTTAGAAGAAGTTAGGCTGGAATAGTTATTGACCAAAAATTAACATGGCAATCTTGTCGCAAGTTTTCATTGGCTGGACTTGAAAATAATCATGTGGACTGTGAATCATTTATCCAGAAATGGTAGTTCCGTGTGCCAGAACTGCTGTTATCGCATATAATTTAATGCTCCCACCTACCTGGAGATTTCTCCCACGTTTGAGGCCGAGAAGTGTGGGAGCGATAAGGGCGACANTAATTTAATGCTCCCACCTACCTGGAGATTTCTCCCACGTTTGAGGCCGAGAAGTGTGGGAGCGATAAGGGCGACAATGCTATGCGCATCATATGCGCAATAGCATCTAAGCGCAAGGCTGTCAACTGGCGAGCAGTGTTCTCGTCGTGCCTCGTGTACCCATGGGACTTTCAGCGGCGACCCTATTATTTTATTAGTGGAAAATGTGTAATAAATTTTGTATGTATTTGATGCTTATATTTTGAGATACTGTACAGTGCTTTGGAAAAGCAGTTTCTAGCCATTTCGGAGCACNTGTATGTATTTGATGCTTATATTTTGAGATACTGTACAGTGCTTTGGAAAAGCAGTTTCTAGCCATTTCGGAGCACGCTGAAATTGTGTCTCTAATGTGCGTGATATGTTCAAAGCATCAACAGCCCTCGTCTGAAGTGTGCGTTCATTTAATGGAAATACGTGTATTTAAAACACTTTGCAACGAAGAGCGCCAGGTAGGTGGGCAACTAAATGTATAATTTTTCAATTGTGAAACCAGCATAACTTTCGTCCGTCTTCTTTTCTTCTATCCTTCCCGCCACCTGCCAGGGGTGGGGGACACGCCCGTTATGGATAGCAGGTCGTGAGGATTTCTTCATTAGAGCTCGTCTCTTCCCCACGCGCGCACACAGGAGAGCTCTAATCACCAGGATTCGCAGAACGATGGTAGAAAGTATCTTGCGTGTGAAGCGACTGGCGTGTTAGCTAGTTCACGGTTTATTTATTAAGTGCTTTTGAAAGCTCTCGGATTCCTTCTTTCCCCGTGGACTTCGTATCTCCACCACATACAAAAAGAAAAAGTGGCGTCACTGAATTTCCATTCGTCGGGAGAATGACACCTATAAATTGCTTCCTAAACATATTTGTTATTATAGGCTGTAAATTGAGCGATTTTAAAATCCCTGCTTTATATATTGTATGCACATTGTGTATTCTCCCACCATATGTAAAATTAGCATTGCTTGGGTCTGATCACTTTATTTATACGACGGCCAAGTGGAACTGTAAAATTTATTATAAAAGTAAATTTTTTTGCGAATTTGCTCTTTATTACACTTTTATGCATTGAAAAGTAACTGAAAGTGAAGAAATTTCGGTATCCACAAAGGTTTAAATAACACTTTTAAATCAATGCTAAGACANTGAAAAGTAACTGAAAGTGAAGAAATTTCGGTATCCACAAAGGTTTAAATAACACTTTTAAATCAATGCTAAGACATGGAAGTACTTTCCCTACGTCGTTACCAACTTTACCGAGCGCATGCTAGTCAGTGTACCCGTTAAAATTCATTCAGGAAGGTGAGCGATGTTTTTCAAAGGTTGAATCCAAAAGTCCTCACTTTACCGTGAACAGACACTACCTACACTGGTTCTTTACGAAGGCGTATACAGTAATAATAACGGAAATACCCATTTTCAAAATCAAAATTGTATTTAAGCGTAAAATTATTCAACTGCCTACTTTTCCTATTTCCCTGCCAACTTTGTCGAGAATGGCCCAACTGCAGTCATTATTGACGAAATAATATATTACTTACGAGCAAAGATTTATTTTTAAATTTACACGGAAACGATTGAATGTCTCTATTTTTACTCTATCATTTTGAACATTGTTCTGGAACAGCAGCGAAGGAATTAAGTGCACGGAAAATATTTATGTACTTTTTAGAAACGATTCTTTGTTAACTAGTTATTATATATTTACAACACATTATTTAAAAAACATAAAACAAATTTTATGCAGCTCAATATTTACTACGAATTTGTAGTCCACGTCACTTGCTTGTAAAAGTTCAACATATGTTGTCAATTAACTGTTATTTATTTGTAATAATACAAAAATATCTTAAACAAAAATATTCCAAAAAAAAAGTTCCAAAAAAGAAATACTACAAGATATCAAGGCGTACGGCCTACAAATTAAAGGGGAACTAAAAAATGATTAATGCTTTAAAATAAATATCTTATATTTACAATTTCATGGAAGCCAATATGGAAAATAACAAGGAAAGTGTAACCCTACAGAATTGTGTTTACTAACTATGGAAGCAACTATTTACAGAAGTGATATACAACGAAGAGCCAAAAAAACTGGTACACCTGCCTAATATCGTGTAGGGCCCCCGCGAGCACGCAGAAGTGCCACAAGACGNTGAAAAGTAACTGAAAGTGAAGAAATTTCGGTATCCACAAAGGTTTAAATAACACTTTTAAATCAATGCTAAGACGTGGAAGTACTTTCCCTACGTCGTTACCAACTTTACCGAGAGCATGCTACTCAGTGTACCCGTTAAAATTCATTCTGGAAGGTGAGCGATATTTTTCAAAGGTTGAATCCAAAAGTCCTCACTTTACCGTGAACAGACACTACCTACACTGGTTCTTTACGAAGGCGTATACAGTAATAATAACGGAAATACCCATTTTCAAAATCAAAATTTTATTTAAGCGTAAAATTATTCAACTGCCTACTTTTCCTATTTCCCTGCCAACTTTGTCGAGAATGGCCCAACTGCAGTCATTATTGACGAAATAATATATTACTTACGAGCAAAGATTTCTTTTTAAATTTACACGGAAACGATTGAATGTCTCTATTTTTACTCTATCATTTTGAACATTGTTCTGGAACATCAGCGAAGGAATTAAGTGCACGGAAAATATTTATGTACTTTTTAAAAACGATTCTTTGTTAACTAGTTATTATATATTTACAACACATTATTTAAAAAACATAAAACGAATTTTATGCAGCTCAATATTTATTACGAATTTGTAGTCCACGTCACTTGCTTGTAAAAGTTCAACATATGTTTTACACGTTCCACACTAAAGATGTTGTCAATTAACTCTTATTTATTTGTAATAATACAAAAATATCTTAAACAAAAATATTCCAAAAAAAGAGTTCCAAAAAAGAAATACTACAGGATATCAAGGCGTACGGCCTACAATTTAAAGGAGAACTAAAAAATGTTTAATGCTTTAAAATAAATATTTTATATTTACAATTTCATGGAAGCCAATATGGAAAATAACTAGGAAAGTGTAACCCTACAGAATTGTGTTTACTAACTATGGAAGCAACTATTTACAGAAGTGATATACAACGAAGAGCCAAAAAACTGGTACACCTGCCTAATATCGTGTAGGGCCCCCGCGAGCACGCAGAAGTGCCACAAGACGACATGACATTGACTCGACTAATGCCTGAAGGTATGCAGGAGGCATTTCGCAAAATGAATCCTGCAGGGCAGTCAACACATCCGTAGGAGTGCGAGGCGGTGGTGATATCTTCCATACAGCACGTTGCAAGACATCCCAGATATGCTCAATAATTTTCATGTCTGGTTATATAGGTGGTCAATGGAAGTGTCTAAAGTCAGAAGAGTGTTCCTGGAGCCACTCGGTAGCAACGCTCTACGTGTGGGGTGTCGCATTGTCCTGCTGGAATTGTCCACGTCCGTCGGAATGCACAATTGACATGAATGGCTACAGGTGATCGGACAGGATGGTTACGTATCTGTCACCTGTCAGAGTCGTATCTAGACGTATCGGGGGTCCCATTTCATGCCAAATGCACACGCCCCATACCATGACAGAGCCTCCACCAGCTTGAACAGTCCCCTGTTGACACGTAGGGTCCATGGATTCATAAGGATGTCTCCATACCCGTGCACGTCCATCCGCCCGATACAATTGCAAACTAGATTCGTCAGACCAAGCAAAGTGTTTTCAGTCATCAACAGTCCAATGTCGGTGTTGGCGGGCCAAGGTGAGGCGTGAAGCTTTGTGTTCTGCAGTCAACAACGGTACACGAGTGGGCCTTTGGCTCCGAAAGCCCATATCAATTATGGTCCGTTGAATAGCTCACACGCTGGCACTTGTTGATGCCCCACCATTGAAATCTACGCCAATTTGAGAAAGGATTGAACGTCTTTCACGTTTGATGATTCTGGTCAGTCGTCGTTTGTACCGTTCGTTCACGATCTTTTTCCGGCCGCAGCGATGTCGAAGATTTGATGTTTTAACGGATTCCCGATATTCACGATACACTCGTGAAATGGTCGTAAGGGAAAATCCAAATTTTATCGCTACCTCGGAGATGCTATGTCCCATCTCTCGTGCGCCGACTATAACACTACATTCAAACTCACTTAAATCATGATAACCTGCCATTGTAGCAGCAGTAACCGATCTAGCAACCTTGCCAGACGCTTGTTGTCGTATATAAGCACTACCGACCGCATCGCGTTACTCTAATTGGTTCCATACCTCTGTTATTAGCATACGCACGCCTACTGCAATTTTTTTTGGCTCTCCAGTTTATTTCGGCTGAGCTATTTCTGACCCAGTAATATTTTATATATTATCGCGATGCCAGATTATATTAAAAAATTAGTGTACCCACATTGTAAAATAATTGCACACAATACAGAAAAAAATCTGTTACGCTAGATTGACCATTTTCAGTTTTTCTGTGTTGGCTTGCCAAATTATGTAGAATTCAATTGACTTTCTTGTCTGTCGGANAGATTGACCATTTTCAGTTTTTCTGTGTTGGCTTGCCAAATTATGTAGAATTCAATTGACTTTCTTGTCTGTCGGATTTACAGCACTGATAAACTTATTTTAAGACAATTAAAACTCAGATTAGGGGCTCGAGTCTCCGTTAATGTGCACCTCCTGATTCGAAAATCAGCGAGTGACATGCCGTAAACGATTAGTGACCTGGAGTAACGTAATTTTCTGCAAACCAGAATAAATTACTAATGAAGAAGGCGAAAATGTGTCACTGAATTGATCCGCAGTCATTCACTTAGATTTCGTCATTTTATTTTCAGTGATAGAAACTGGAAATGTGAAATTATCACTTAATTACCGAAACAGCATTTGACCCAGTGGATAGTGTGTTTACGCGAGGATTGTTTTCTCAGGCCGCTCCTAATACATATTTTATCTTCGTTAGTGGCTCATCCACACATCCCCTCGCCTTACCCAAGGTAGTTAGGAATAGTGCGGCGGCTTGCTGTGAAGTTGCTGAAGCCACTTTTGTTGGCCACCGTGGTGTTGTGATGCCCACGAAACTGACAGCGTGGCTGCCTATTGCTAGTTCGACNAAGCCACTTTTGTTGGCCACCGTGGTGTTGTGATGCCCACGAAACTGACAGCGTGGCTGCCTATTGCTAGTTCGACACCCCAGTGCCTAACTGCACATAAATATTTCAACAGGCACACACTGACTGTAACGGTTCCAGTCATGTTGGTATCAACACGTGAAAAGTAGTTCCACATCTTAATGTCGTATTAATAGTGAAATGTTTCAATTTCTGAAATGAAATGTATTTAATTTATAATTTTTTATGCACACAAAAATATGATTTGGCATACTTGTAACATTAATACGTCCTTCAAACTTTCACAGTTTCACTTTATGGACGAATGAATGAAGTGATAATGTACCGCGCAATGCCAATTTTTATATGGTGGAAGTATACAAGACTTACAAACTTATCGCTGCATATTATTTTAACAACCTGATATCTGCCAATGCTGAAGTTTGCAAATGGGTATTGAATCTGTTCCTCGGCGTGATGCGCCAGCACATTATGCTAGCCCTCAGTGATAGGGCAGAGGAATACGTCGACACTATTGTCTCTAGGTCCAGTTTACTAATAAATTACACTTTATTTGCGAGTTCACATAATCGAGTTTTATTGTTGCTTGAACAGGTTAACTGGTACATGAACTCACGAGACAACTCCCCCCCTTTTCTGTACATAGANTTACACTTTATTTGCGAGTTCACATAATCGAGTTTTATTGTTGCTTGAACAGGTTAACTGGTACATGAACTCGCGAGACAACTCCCTCCCTTTTCTGTACATAGATTACGTGATACTTGGCGCGGCGATTTTGCGACGTGAGGGGGGGGGGATTCTTCACACTTGGTGTAGAACTACTTATCTGACACTGCGGCGCTGTCTTCCCTCGGCAGGCGACTTGGAACTGCTCTCGCACTTGGTGGGCGTCTCGGCGCCTGGCCTCGAAGTTCCTCCTTCTCGGGTCCACGCAGTACTCTGCGTCTGACGANTCCCTTGGGCAGCTGCAAAATGCAGCTGTGTCCGCGCCCTGGTGCATTCCATTGTCTCCGGATGTCGTCTGCACGTGCAGGAACAGTTGCACGTGCAGAAACCTTTGGTAGCACGCCTTTGCAGCTGCGAGGCGCGGTCACGCCCTCCTGGCGTCACTCTTCCGGCACTTCCGCTAACCCTTAATCTTTATTGCGGTCGTCCACCTGCGAGCTTCGCCAGAGCGTGTGTTCTGACAAATAAAATATAGGGATGCAGAATGCGTCAAACCTATAAAATACCTATCCCAAAATTTTTAATAAAAATTACCACTTTCATACCCGGTGTAGACAATTGTCTATATACTGCAAAATAATGTTGTATTTGACTGGTACTGAACATTGCGAAAGTTGATGCCTGATGGTTTACCGTTTGTGATAGCTAAAGAAAATCATTTTTCATCTTATGTAAAGCAAACATCAAAAACGTTTATTTGCCACATAAGGAACTGTAAATTATGGTGGAAAGGAAAGAGATAAAATCCTACTTGCCAGGTTGTCGATGCAACTATTATTTATGTATATATATGTGTTTTTTACATTCTAGGTGTCGCAACGTGGCGAAGCTGAGAAAATAGGCTTCAGTTTCCAGTGAAAAGCGGTAGGAAGAGCCATCCCCTACCTCGTCCACTCTCCAGACTTACGGGGAAGGCTGGAGTGTAGCTCACAGCCGTCTTCTCTTGGACACAGAACAGATAAGTATGCGGAAATTAAACTGCTTGGCGGTTCCTTTGCTCTAGAAGCGTCCATTCGCTGATTGACTTCGTGAGACTCTAAAGAGGGCATTAGTTTGATAGGCTACTGCGTCACGCGAAAGATTCCCTATTTGCTTAGGCTGCCGCCTGGCAAGTAAATTAGCAGGCACTGATTAACGAACGGTGTTGTGCCATGTTACTGGCCAGTAACGCAGGTTTGCTGGCGTGTGTAATTTAAGTTCGCGATAGGAGGAGCTGTTTCGCTTCGTTATTCTTATGAATTCTCTGACTTTGGGGCAAAATTCGTTCTTCACATCCAGGANTAGGAGGAGCTGTTTCGCTTCGTTATTCTTATGAATTCTCTGACTTTGGGGCAAAATTCGTTCTTCACATCCAGGAAGAAATAGTAGAGTGGAAAGACCCATACAGAGCGAGTGTACACAATTGTGTAGTCCACATGTTGCAGAAGAAGGGGATATCTCGCTTCCACTGCGAGGCTAAATGCCCGATCATATTTCACATGTGTAACTGATTCAAAATTTTCGTTACAAAGCTCTCAGCCCATTGGCTGTGATAATGGAGCAAGTAGCCTACTGTGTCACCGTAAATACAGCGCGGATCGAAAACATTTCTACTACACCAGAAATTGTAAATAACAATGAGTTTTAAAGGCTTAAGTTAACATACCAAGTGTCCTTTTTGATGCTACATTGGTGGAAGCCAAAAACAAAAAATAAGATCATTAATTTCGGAGAATCAAATTTTTCAAGGGAATAAAAATCTCACAAGTAAAGCAGAGAAGTTCAGCAAGTCCTGAAATAATTGAAAACAAGAAAAAATATATATAGGAGCTTTGTCATTTCAACTTTAATTAGAGAAAAACGATCTCATTTGTGTAATAGTGACCAATGTTCTTACGATAGCCTCTCGAGTATACGCGGGACTGTGGGGTCTATCCGTAGAGATGGCGATATGTTATGAAATACTTTTGTGCCAACGTACTTATCGAAACACGGTAACCTCTTTCTGTGCTNCGTAGAGATGGCGATATGTTATGAAATACTTTTGTGCCAACGTACTTATCGAAACACGGTAACCTCTTTCTGTGCTTGTGACCGTATAATAAATTGTTTGTTGTCTGAAGAAGACACAGACGTTCGTAATTTAAGAGAAGGAATTCCCATTATCCGAGTCAAATGTGAAAAATCATATTCACACACGTGGGAGAGCCAACGGNTAATTTAAGAGAAGGAATTCCCATTATCCGAGTCAAATGTGAAAAATCATATTCACACACGTGGGAGAGCCAACGGCGGAAATAAAAATTCCACTGCAACCTAAAAAGTAGTGAACAGTTTCCGCTGTAAATTACGACTTCTAACTATCTTGCAGTCCATTGAGCTAAACATTGTTCGGAATCTGCACGAATTGGTCACATGAACTTGTGGTAGGTAAGTAGAGCTTAGCGTCTTGCCGACAGCGAGGTCATTAGAGAAGAGACGAAGCAAGTTGTTCAGGGAAACAGGAACGGGAGAGGAATCGGCTACAGCATGTAATATCAATAATCCTAGTGTAACCTTACAACTGCTCTGAATATCGCAGAGACTTTTAATGACAGGGCCTCATCATATGATTTATTATAATGTTTTGACATGAGTGTGATCCACCCGTTGTACGTGTTAGAGGTAAAATTATTATGCATGTGATAAATTTTTTTTTCATGTAGTTTTTGTAGTTTATAAATATTGACTGAAGTAAAAAGTTTTTTTTATCCTTCGTCATGATAAAATTGTGTCTAAAATATTACTTGAGCTACTGATACAACACTTTAATATTTGGATAATACGCAAACTAATGGCCAAATAAACTGTAAGATATGGCTTTTTTTTTTTAATGTTTTCCTGCAAACTTTATGTTCATACAACTAAGTGGCCCGTTGTTCCTCCACTTAGCGGACAGTAAATATTTAATTATCAGAAGATATCAAGCCTATGACAAATTAATAATCCATAGTGCGAGAGTAATAAAGGAGAAGCAAGCCATCGCTTCAAAATAAAAGTTATGAAAGTAATACAATTTTAATCATCGTACTACTTCTCTTCTTGTTGAAATCGCTATAAAAGATTAAAGTGGAAATTTTCCNGAAAGTGGAAATTTGCCGAGAATTAAACCAGCAATGATCAAATTCCTACGACAGAACAGTGGTTTCCACTACACTATAATTTGCTTGGAGTCATTTCGGAAAATCATGGAGAACAAAAACCAGAATAACCGTACCGAGAATAAAACACAGATCCTCCCGAATGCGAGTACGAAGGCCAACCGCTGTGCTACTTTGCTTGGTCATGTAAATTTGCTAGATGTGTGAGATAATACCCGCTAGAATAAAAACTATGAGAGCCCCGTCATGAAAAAGGGGCGTGGCGGCACTTATGCGAGGTCTCAGAATGAAGAATGACGAGAGTTGTGTTTTCTTGGAAGAATTTTCCATGCCATTGTTGGAGGTGACGTTTATTCATATATACGCTCTAATTATGCCGACAGGAAAGGCAAAGAGTAATTCTCATATAGCATGTAAAATTGCCATTTAACTTGAATTTGCCTTGCTGGATAGGCTTGTCATAAGTATCATGTGTGATTCAAGCTATATTAAAACCAAATTCCTAGTCAGTGGTACATAATTGATAATGGCAAGCTTGAAAATGGCTTCAGTTATACTTACAAGTTGCAAAGGCAAGTTTACAGAAAGTTTTACTAATCAAGCTTACTGCAAGTTTGATCCATGGAAATAAGTTAGCTTGATTCGTGCTTGATTCAAATTTGTTGCTTGTACAGCAGGATTGCTGCAAGCTTATAGACCTAGCTTGACATGTTTTATTCAAGCTGGACTCTAGCCGAGTATGCTATCACCGATTGTTTCTTCGGAAGTTAGGCGCTTAGTGATTGGACAATATATTGTTCGCGGTGAACTAAAAACTTTTGAAATCAAATTTTGAAGAAAATCTTTGTTCCAAACTTGATGTATTATGACCGTAGAGTGAATATGGGATAGAGTGATCACACTAGCTGCGCAAACCCACTCTTCGTGATCTAACACAGAACTTCTTTTCTGCCAATACGACTACTATAATAAACGAAGTGGATAGGATTCGAGGGTAGAACACTGTTTTGTAGACTTGTGCTGAGAGACGTTTGAATACTTTCTCGAAGGAATTTGTAATTCATTTTGGTTAAATTAGAATCGTAAAAGTTTTATTTTATATATAAAAATTTGTCTCTTAAAAATTAGCGTATAAACCAAAACGTTCGTCGCTGTTGGCCACGTGACTTCGACAGTTGTGTTAGTGTGGGGTAGGTCAATGTTGGGTAGATGCGCAGAAGACGAAAAATCGGCCTACCTCATCTTAATATATGATTTTAGCGGACACTTTAACAAACACATCTACAGACGCGCTCACAGCAAATTTGGCAGTGAAGTTCTGAAAATAGTCCGGTGTACATACGTTGTATCGAAACTGCATAGTTCGAATTTGTGGACAGTAAAATTAATTTATATTAGCTTTTAATATTTTTGTGTACGTACGGATAAGAATTGGAGTACAAGATATGCCGTGACTATAAGAGACCTTCAGAGCTGGAAGGGGTCACGGTGGTGCAGTGGCTAGAGAGATCGTCTCCAACCAAGACGAACGGGTTCAATTTCCAGCGGGATCGCTCCCGGTTTTCGCATATGAAACGGTTGTTGTTCAGCGGCTTTCCCCGGGGATCTCCCAATTTCCCTTATTCTTGCATTCCATCTCTGCTCCATATCCACCTTGTTTCACCCTCGTTGGATCTCAATACCTCGCTGTTAAGAAGCGCCCAAACATCTCCACTCAAATCTGTAACCAGAAAATATTAATTTACGCGGGTGTTAAAATATTCACCCACTTTCACAAACTCATTTGAATAAATATTTAAGAAATAACGCTTTTTTTTCAAACTTTTAAGATAGCTACTCTCTGAATGTAGACTTAATAATAAGCTTCACAAAAACATTACAATTTCTTTCAGTATTCTTCTGCAATTTATAGGTAGAGTAGATTAGGTCTATTAAAATTTTGCTTTGTGTTCAAATCCCAATTTAGAAATTAACATTATAACCTTCTATTAATTACGCCAACCTAAAATAGGGAAATCTAACTTTATTCGCAATAATTTTCACAAAATACAAGAACGAAAACAAGTAATTTGTGAATTCACGGAACGTTATCTACATCAACTGAATGTTACATGAAGTTCACAGAAATTATGTTACATAAAAATAAAAATTTCTGTAATTTTACAAATATTTCTAGACAAAAAATTGTTAGTCAAGCTCCACAAATTTAGCACAAACTTTTCNTTAAAATTTTGCTTTGTGTTCAAATCCCAATTTAGAAATTAACATTATAACCTTCTATTAATTACGCCAACCTAAGTTAGGGAAATCTAACTTTATTCGCAATAATTTTCACAAAATACAAGAACGAAAACAAGTAATTTGTGAATTCACGGAACGTTATCTACATCAACTGAATGTTACATGAAGTTCACAGAAATTATGTTACATAAAAATATAAATTTCTGTAATTTTACAAATATTTCTAGACAAAAAATTGTTAGTCAAGCTCCACAAATTTAGCACAAACTTTTCNAAATTTCTGTAATTTTACAAATATTTCTAGACAAAAAATTGTTAGTCAAGCTCCACAAATTTAGCACAAACTTTTCCAACAGTACACCATCAAGCAAGTCGGTGAACATAAAAGCTACATTACCTTCATGCGCCAATAAACTATAAAAGTTTCTAAGGTTTATTTTACTCAAAATCGTCAAGATATGTGTGATTGACACTGTATATTTCTCTGTAATGGTTCTATGCTAAGGTACATTTCTACAAAATACCATCATTTGCGTATTAAAATGAAAACACTGAATAAATATTATCTTATAACCACAAAAAATACATTTCTCATTGCAATCATAAATCGGTTATGTATAATTACTGGAAGAAAGAATATACCATGGAAGATGTAATTTAATTTGTTTTGTCGGTAGTAACCCAATCGTAACTACAAAATTGTTTATAATATTTAACAAAATTAAGATTTTTGAAATCAGCAACCAGGGAAAGACAAAATTCACGAATTCGTTTTCGGACAAATTAAATGTGAAAGACATTTAGGTTTCCGTTCCTCTTTGCAATTGGATCGTAAGTTAAGACACTCCCTTGATAAATGCTTGTCACAAACTATCCTGCAAAAAACGAGCACCCTATAACGTAATACTTGATCAAAAGCAAATTTGCCTATTAACCTGGGCAGTTGATAACGAATAAATAGCGAAAATGAATGAACGGGAAGACCTGCCGTTTAATCTGAGATTCAATGAACTTGTTCATTGAAATATTATAAACGACCGTCCATTTTTATAGACATCGTTGCCACTAAGAAAAAATTCTTTGATTTCTCCATCGACGAAATTATTTTTAGTTGAGGTTTCCGCACAAATGGAGACTGTAGCTGGCATGCTAACTGTACGTTTACGTCTCAGGAATAATAAATATATGGCTGTCTTAACCGCGAATAGAATAATACGTCGGTGATCACAAAAACTTCCAAACACATCCCGGCCCTTCGAGGCAAAATTTAAAAACGTACTTTTTTTTTTCTCGTGGTACTTTTGAACACGTTCCTTATTTTTAATCATGTAGTACTTATTTTTGAAAAAAGGCACACCAACGGTAGGCATATTTGAACCAACGGAGTATTTATCTGTTTATTTGCAAGTAAATCAATGCAGTATATACAATTATAATCGAACACGTTTAAGATCTGAACATCTACATTTTTACTTCTTTTCGTCCACTGCACCTCTTTCAGAAAAAAAACAGGTGACTAGTTTGACCATAAATCTTATAGACTGGCATTCATACGTTAAACGACACTATGAAATTGTTAGGAATAAAAACCTGTTACTCCTTCATCAGTTTCTATTCACATTTGTATGATCCAGAAAAATCTCATATTAGCGATTTCAGACGCCATTAGCGTACAAAATAATGATACTATGAGATGTTCGTAAATAATTGAATACTTTTAAGAGCTCTGCTTGAGATTTACTTTTCTCCCATTTTTTTATCCTCCCACCATTTATAAAAATTTGCGTTCTCNTTTTAAGAGCTCTGCTTGAGATTTACTTTTCTCCCATTTTTTTATCCTCCCACCATTTATAAAAATTTGCGTTCTTATAGGAAGGCCACATTACTTTATTTAATGCTTCTGTCAAATGAAAACGTAAAATTGCTTCAACCCTCAAAATTATTTATTAATATTGTTATGCGCGGATTTTGAGAAAATCGTAACAATACAGCAATTCATAATCTATTGTGTATAAATCATACATAATAAACAGGATTTCCCATAAATGTAAACGCTATACTAGCAATAAAGTGTCAAGATATAGAACTATTTTACTAGAATTGCTGCCAATGTAACTGGAAGCCTGCATGCATGTGTATGGGCAGCGTAATTATATGCATTTAACAAGCAGTGATCTTCTCAAAGGTTATTTCTATTAGTGCTAATTTTTATAATTCTCCGCTATCGTTACTGCAGGTCTATATACCATTCGGTGTTTTATTTTCAAACTTAAAACTCTGAACAGCTGAGGTCTACACTCCGATAAGGAAGAAGTTATTTGTAGATGGATCTGCGACGAAATGCACACTCTAAACCAGAATCATTGATATTAATTANCACAGACTAGCGGTCGTAGACAGTGGCGTGTAGTTGAAGCCGCATTAATGCGAGAAACACCAAACGATACTATGCAAGCGTACAGAGTGAAGAAGAATGCCGGAAAGACGCCAAAGACGTCGCTTTTTGCATTTGAAGGACTTCGAAAGAGGATTCATAATCGGGCTGAAAACCGCAGGGTGGTCGTATTGCCATATAGCCCACCATGTTGGTCGTTCGAACTTTAATGACCTATGATGTTTGGAGAAATGGACACGTGAAGTCACCCACACACGGAGGACCGGCTCAGGTTGGGCGAGGTCGACTACTAGTTATAGAGGATCTACGGATCGTGCGCCAGGTTTTGAGGGATCCCATGGTGACCTGGTCAACGATCCTGGCCAGTGTTGTGCTATTGTGTGCCCAAAAACCATTTCCCGGTGCCTTGTGGAGGTAAATCTGCGATTACAGCGCTAATTACCTGTGCTGTCATTAACTTGGCAACTGCGGTGGCTCCGTTTGCAGTGTTGCCACGCCAGAGCAGTGTAGAACTCCACAGACTGGAGATGGGCGATGCGTGGTGTTTAGTGATGAGTGCTGCTTCGTCATGGAGACTGATGTTCATCGCGCCCGGGTGTGGAGGGACCCTGCTGAACGCCGCAATCACAACCTCGCTATCGAGCGGCACACTTAATCCCACATCAGAAATGATTATCTAGGGAGCCATAGCCTACGAAAGCCGATTGGCTCTCCTCGCATTACGTAGAATATTGACGGTCCAGCTGTACGTGGGTGGGATCCTAAGCCTCCATTTGCTCCCGTTAGTGGCAAGAATTGTGCTATATTCCAGAAGGATAACGCCCGACCGCATACGGCACGGGCCACCCGGGACTGCCTCCACCATGTCCAAACATACCATGGCCTGCTCGCTCCCCTGACATGTCCCTAATCGAGCATATGAATAGCCAGCTGCCTCCATGCTACAGTATCAGTGATTTGAAACACACCATTCAAAAATTGTGGGGCCGTCTGCCTCACGATAAAATGCGGCTTCTGCTGGACTCCATAATAGACCGTGTTACAGCGTATATTACAGTGCGAGGGGGTGCGACGCATTATTGAAGATGACTGTACGGCGTACCATAGATCTATATGTAATTTTCCTGCTGCTCGGTTTTTGTGATAATGTGTATTACTTATCTGATAACTACCCCTTTAAAGTTTCAGTACCATTCAATGTAACCTCATGTGTAGAGTGTGTAGCAGTGTACTGTTGTTGCTAAGATTATATTTATAATGCTGATAGTAAATTAGACCAAATTTTACAACGCATTGCCATGGAATGTGCAAAATTACAGTTGAATTTTAACATGCAATTACCGTAGACTTAAAATTACTTCTATAGAGTAAAAACGAGCTAGTCAGATTTTCGTTTTCTACGCTTCCCCGTGTATCCAACATTAGCTCAATAACTGACGTCATAGCTGTCAAAATTAGTTGCTGAAACAATGATGGGGTGTTTATTTACACTTCATTTTACAATAAATATACAGAATGTCCTATTTATTTTGACTACCCACAACAACTCCGTACCACGGCTCCAAATGAACAAGTGTTTCTTACAAAAATTGTAAAACTGGATGGGAAAAATAATATTGCTGGAAAGTCATCCTTATGGCATTATTTATTAGTGAGGTACGAGTACTAACATGTATTTTTTAAATGGCACCATGCATATGTTGGTTAAAAGTTCAGTGCATCTCATCAAGAACTATTTAAACATGAAGCACAATGCACACTTTCATAACATGAACACTAATTACGACGAAGAAAGTGGGATCTCTACTGCTCGTTCGTAGTACTATACACATGGGTACAGCGATGGGTAGAACATTCACATTAGATATTCAAAGTGGTGACCATTGGCAGCGATACCCAAGTTTAGTCGCTGGATGAATGACAACACTGATTCCTCCAGTGTTGCCTGCTGAAGAGCATTACAAGCTCTTACAATACCTTCCTGCGTGTTCTCTGGAGTTGTTGGATTATCTATATAGACAGCGCCTTTGAGGTAACCCCAAAAAGTCCATGTAAGTAAGGTCAGGAGACAGAGCAGGCCACTGAACTGGTCAATCAACATACCAGGCTATTTTCGGACCAGAACACGACGTGCAGACATGGAATTATGTGCTGGACATCCATCATACTGGTAACACATTAAGATTTTGTTCCTTAGAGGCATCTCCTTCAGAAGACCAGGAAGAATTGTTTGTATAAAGGTGGCATACTCCCTGTCATTTTGGTTACCTATCACGAAATAAGGCCCCATAAACTTATTGCCAACCATCCCACGCCAGACGTTAACTCCATTGACGTTGATGGTCCACCAGTCGAAGCCATCGTGGGCTCTCGACGTCCCAATAGTGCATGTTCCTCGTATTCATTTGACCTGAGTTGGAGACAGACGATTCATCGGTAAAAATAACATCAGGAAAAAGTTCGGGATGGCGATAACCGATGCTGTGCCCATTGGCAGAACTCTACGCGATTCTGGAAATCATTCCCGTGCAATTATTCGCGTAAGCGTAAGTGTACATGATAGAGATGGAACGTATGACGCTCAAGAATGCGATGTGCACTATTTCAGCTTCACGTTGGCGTGTGCTGACGTGTGAATTAACTGCTACAGCAGCGACAACAACAACAGCAGCAGCCTCATCTGTGTGAGTTCTGCAACTAATGCGTTGCTTTGGGTTCAAATTTCCCGGGAAAACATCCGTCTGGACGCTGGGGTCTTGTCAGGTTATCGCTCGTTGTAGAGTTGCTCCACCTGACTAGTATTACGCCAACCTACAACAGAATGAACGACGAGTGAGCAAACCAAACTGTGCGTGTGTGTTTCAGAACAACTCACTTGTACGTATTACACTGTACTGTAAAATAATACAAACACATTAATCAGATAACATAAATGCTCCATAGAACAGCAGCATTTCTGCCTTTTCGTTGTTGAAAAACTTTCCGCTACAACTCTCACCTTGCAGTGTACTGTACTCGACTGTACACGGATTACTGATTGAGTAGTCGTCAAGTCATGTGTGTTCCGGTGTTTCATCTAAGCGCAACGTCTGTGGAATGTGGTACTCAACTCTGGGTACCCGCACTGTTTACACCACTTCTACATCACATGCAGAGCGTCAACGTCATACTGTACGGTACCATGCAGAGCAATCATGCAACAAGGCGTCACATAATGGGTCTTCATTATCTCTTATGAGTCTCAATGTATGTGGCGGTTTTTAACTATCTTTTTATTAGACTGGTACATTGTGATACATTTCTGAATAGGCCTTTACGAACTTCATTGAACTTTTGACGAATAGATACATGGTGCGATTTAGAAAACTGATATTAGTTCTCGTATCTCATAAATAAATAATGCTATAAGGCTTACTCCCCAGCAGTAATATTTCCCCCTTTCAGTTACGCAATTTTTGTATGAAACACTTCAATTTTGACCCCCGTAACGGAGTTATTGTGGGTGGTCAAAACTACCTACATGATCCTCATTTTATTACAACGGAGAGCTAAAAAAACTGGTATAGGCGTGCATATGCAAATAACAGATGTATGGAACCAATCAGAGTAACGCGATGAGGTCGGCAGTGCCTATATAAAACAACAAGCGTCTGGCAAAGTTGCTAGATCGGTTACTGCTGCTACAATGGCAGGTTATCGAGATTTAAATGATTTTTAACGTGGTTTTATAGTCGGTGCACGAGAGATGGGAAATTGCATCTTCAAGGTAGCTATAAAATTTGCATTTTCGCGTATGACCATTTCACGAGTGTACCGTGAATATCGGGAATCCGGTAAAACATCAAATCTTCGACATCGCTGCGGCCGGAAAAATATTGTGAACGAACGGGACAAATGACGACTGACGAGAATCATTAAAAGTGAAAGACGTGCAACCCTTTCTCAAATTGGCGTAGATTTCAATGCTGGGGCATCAACAAGTGCCAGCGTGTGAACTATTCAACGGACCATAATTGATATGGGCTTTCGGAGCCGAAGGCCCACTCGCGTACCGTTATTGACTGCACGACACAAAGCTTCACGCCTCGTCTGGTCCCGCCAACACCTCCATTGAACTGTTGATAACTGGAAACACGTTGCTTGGTCTGACGAATCTCGTTTGCAATTGTATCGGGCGGATGGACGTGTACGGGTATGGAGACATCCTTACGAATCCATGAACCCTACATGTCAAGAGTGGACTGTTCAAGCTGGTGGAGGCTCTGTCAAGGTATGGGGCGTGTGCAGTTAGCGTGAAATGGGACCCCTGATACGTCTAGATACCACTCTGACAGGTGACACATACGTAACCATCCTGTCCGATCACCTGTAACCATTCATGTCCATTGTACATTCCGACTGACGTGGACAATTCCGGCAAGGCAATGCGACACCCCACACGTCGAGAGTTGTTACCGAGTGGCTCCAGGAACACTCTTCTGACTTTAGACACTTCCATTGGCCACCTATATAACAAGACATGAACATTATTGAGCATATCTGGGATGCTTTGCAACGTGCTGTTTAGAAGAGATCTCCACCGCCTTGCATTCCTATAGATTTGTGGACTGCCCTGCAGGATTCATGGTGTGAAATGCCTCCTGCATACCTTCAGACATTAGTCGAGTCCATGCCACGTCATTTTGCAGCACTTCTGCGTCACCTGAGCGTGCTCGCGGGGGCCCTACACGCTATTAGGCAGGTTTACCAGATTTTTTGGCTCTTCAGTGTATATTTTTGGGTTACAACCTAATCAAAAGTTGTGTATTAACTTGTCATAGCTTTTATTTAAGTTAACATAGTGTTGATCTGATTTTAATCAACATGGTTTTGACAATTATAATGGGAAAAAAAATTCAGTCTGTAACGCAAAATATGTTTACTGCGCATATGGTATGCGCACTTTGCCTATATTTCCTTTATGGCAACATACTTCTATATTTTCTCTTAGTTACACTGCAATGGGAAAATTTAATGTTATCTTATGCGGTATCCCGTTTTATGATATTGTTTTGTGGCGTTACGAACCCTTTTTTGATGAACATAACAGTGAAGTAAAGTAAAACGTTCCACTGAAAAGGTTTAGCTATTCTACCAACGTTGAAAAAGGAACTTATGGATATGTAGCTTTTGAGAAAAATATAAATTGTGGTTATAATTAATTCCATGACACAGTTAGTTGATGATTAGGTTTAAAAGTGATACCAGATTTCAGTAAAAAATAACACATTAGTTACAGAAGCAGGTAAAAATTTGAGAGTTTGGTGACTTTTAGGCTTTAGTTACAGTATATTTACAATCAAGCAGGAACCTATTGCCCATTGGTTGCATGTCGTCAAGGAGAGAGGCGATACATTGGTCTGAATTATGTTGCTGACTCAAGTATCTTCCCAAGATGTCAAAAAGTGCTCGAAAGAAAATACAAATAAAATAATATGACAAGCAAATAAACAAACGTAGTTATTGAATTCCAGCTTTGCAAATGAATCCGAATTTTATTTCTTCAGTTTTTATCAATTATTCAGACAATAAAGGATTTTATTTCAAAAAATACTTTCTATAATGTTTGTAACAAATTTGGTTTCATCTGGATATTGAAAATAACATATCGTCCTTAAAAGGAAGACATTTAAGACTATTAATGGTATATACGTTTTCAGCTTAATTTTTGTGATGAACACATCCTATTTTCATTGGTGTTTGTAAGTTACATCATTTATAGAAGCTTGTAAGTAGTACATTAAGTATCAGTGTGTTCTATCCTCACTTTTTAGAGCTATTTTGATTATTAATATATCTTTCCTTTACATGCCTGGAGCTCTGTTGGTATGCAAAGTGGTTAAACGCGGGAGCAATCGGCTACCGTAAATTTGTCACGGAATAACCACTGATAATTATCATAATCATCGTGTTTGTTTCCAAAGACGTAAGCGTGAAAAATCACTACACACGTAATCTTATAGTACTGGCCGAAATCTTGCCGTGGCCCCACGTTCGACCTTATAAGTCAAGGCAGGCCGGCGAATTCACAAGATAATTTTAATCGACCGTTTAGAAAACCCCATCGGCTGTTTGCTGGACAAGCAACCATATTGGTGACGTAAGTGGCCTCGGCTTAGCTTCCATCTCTGGCATACTACATATTAGAGTTTGCACATTTCGTGCAGAAAGCTGTGTTGAGCACGTTTCGTGTTGTTTACGCCAGGGTTCTCCCTGGTGTGGGCCGCTGAGATGCATTAAGAGGCCGAGGACAATTTTCTTCCTGATGATACAAACCGATTATACAAATTACCTCTGTGTCTAATATTCTTAACACGTCACCTCTGGTTGAAGAGGTTTTGCGTTCGATCCCTTGGAGTAGGGATGTTGATATCAGAAATAAATATCGACATTATTTAAATTGGTTATTTATTAAAGTTTCATTTTACGAAACAATATATAAAAATAAAAATATCGATTTTTGGTACCTCGGAATACGATATTTTGCATATTAAAGGTCTTAATAAATGGAAAATTTCTTGCAATATTGCATATTGAGGACACGAGACATTGCAAAAAGATGGGGTGCCTGTTTTTGGTGCATTTTTCCAAATTAAACATAGTTATTGATCTTAAATTACATTTTTTGTATTCAAAACAAAGCTTATTAAAAGATCATTAAAAAAAATACTTATTTCTGATATCTGGAAAAAGGAATTGACTTCGATGAAATATCGTTGAAATATACCAAAGATCTATAATGGTATACCATTGATATATCGTAATTTCGATATATCGATATTTTTTCAACATCCCTACCTTGGAGTAAACTTTAAATGCTTATATCTGGTTGTATAGCACAAATTGGCACATGCCTGGTAAATAATACGCTCTTAAAAATATCCAAAAATGCGTAAATGCATTCAATAACTACAAAACTCAAGACTATTCCTACATTTCCTGTAGGTTCGCGTATAGAGGACAAGATATGCCGTGGCTATAAGAGACCTTCAGAGCTGGAAGGGGTCACGGTGGTGCAGTGGCTAGAGAGATCGTCTCCAACCAAGACGAACGGGTTCAATTTCCAGCGGGATCGCTCCCGGTTTTCGCATATGAAAATTGTACTGAACGGTTGTTGTTCAGCGGCTTTCCCCGGGGATCTCCCAATTTCCCTTATTCTTGCATTCCATCTCTGCTCCATATNAACGGTTGTTGTTCAGCGGCTTTCCCCGGGGATCTCCCAATTTCCCTTATTCTTGCATTCCATCTCTGCTCCATATCCACCTTGTTTCACCCTCGTTGGATCTCAATACCTCGCTGTTAAGAAGCGCCCAAACATCTCCACTCAAATCTGTAACCAGAAAATATTAATTTACGCGGGTGTTAAAATATTCACCCACTTTCACAAACTCATTTGAATAAATATTTAAGAAATAACGCTTTTTTTTCAAACTTTTAAGATAGCTACTCTCTGAATGTAGACTTAATAATAAGCTTCACAAAAACATTACAATTTCTTTCAGTATTCTTCTGCAATTTATAGGTAGAGTAGATTAGGTCTATTAAAATTTTGCTTTGTGTTCAAATCCCAATTTAGAAATTAACATTATAACCTTCTATTAATTACGCCAACCTAAAATAGGGAAATCTAACTTTATTCGCAATAATTTTCACAAAATACAAGAACGAAAACAAGTAATTTGTGAATTCACGGAACGTTATCTACATCAACTGAATGTTACATGAAGTTCACAGAAATTATGTTACATAAAAATATAAATTTCTGTAATTTTACAAATATTTCTAGACAAAAAATTGTTAGTCAAGCTCCACAAATTTAGCACAAACTTTTCCAACAGTACACCATCAAGCAAGTCGGTGAACATAAAAGCTACATTACCTTCATGCGCCAATAAACTATAAAAGTTTCTAAGGTTTATTTTACTCAAAATCGTCAAGATATGTGTGATTGACACTGTATATTTCTCTGTAATGGTTCTATGCTAAGGTACATTTCTACAAAATACCATCATTTGCGTATTAAAATGAAAACACTGAATAAATATTATCTTATAACCACAAAAAATACATTTCTCATTGCAATCATAAATCGGTTATGTATAATTACTGGAAGAAAGAATATACCATGGAAGATGTAATTTAATTTGTTTTGTCGGTAGTAACCCAATCGTAACTACAAAATTGTTTATAATATTTAACAAAATTAAGATTTTTGAAATCAGCAACCAGGGAAAGACAAAATTCACGAATTCGTTTTCGGACAAATTAAATGTGAAAGACATTTAGGTTTCCGTTCCTCTTTGCAATTGGATCGTAAGTTAAGACACTCCCTTGATAAATGCTTGTCACAAACTATCCTGCAAAAAACGAGCACCCTATAACGTAATACTTGATCAAAAGCAAATTTGCCTATTAACCTGGGCAGTTGATAACGAATAAATAGCGAAAATGAATGAACGGGAAGACCTGCCGTTTAATCTGAGATTCAATGAACTTGTTCATTGAAATATTATAAACGACCGTCCATTTTTATAGACATCGTTGCCACTAAGAAAAAATTCTTTGATTTCTCCATCGACGAAATTATTTTTAGTTGAGGTTTCCGCACAAATGGAGACTGTAGCTGGCATGCTAACTGTACGTTTACGTCTCAGGAATAATAAATATATGGCTGTCTTAACCGCGAATAGAATAATACGTCGGTGATCACAAAAACTTCCAAACACATCCCGGCCCTTCGAGGCAAAATTTAAAAACGTACTTTTTTTTTTCTCGTGGTACTTTTGAACACGTTCCTTATTTTTAATCATGTAGTACTTATTTTTGAAAAAAGGCACACCAACGGTAGGCATATTTGAACCAACGGAGTATTTATCTGTTTATTTGCAAGTAAATCAATGCAGTATATACAATTATAATCGAACACGTTTAAGATCTGAACATCTACATTTTTACTTCTTTTCGTCCACTGCACCTCTTTCAGAAAAAAAACAGGTGACTAGTTTGACCATAAATCTTATAGACTGGCATTCATACGTTAAACGACACTATGAAATTGTTAGGAATAAAAACCTGTTACTCCTTCATCAGTTTCTATTCACATTTGTATGATCCAGAAAAATCTCATATTAGCGATTTCAGACGCCATTAGCGTACAAAATAATGATACTATGAGATGTTCGTAAATAATTGAATACTTTTAAGAGCTCTGCTTGAGATTTACTTTTCTCCCATTTTTTTATCCTCCCACCATTTATAAAAATTTGCGTTCTCATAGGAAGGCCACATTACTTTATTTAATGTTTCTGTCAAATGAAAACGTAAAATTGCTTCAACCCTCAAAATTATTTATTAATATTGTTATGCGCGGATTTTGAGAAAATCGTAACAATACAGCAATTCATAATCTATTGTGTATAAATCATACATAATAAACAGGATTTCCCATAAATGTAAACGCTATACTAGCAATAAAGTGTCAAGATTTTGAACTATTTTACTAGAATTGCTGCCAATGTAACTGGAAGCCTGCATGCATGTGTATGGGCAGCGTAATTATATGCATTTAACAAGCAGTGATCTTCTCAAAGGTTATTTCTATTAGTGCTAATTTTTCTAATTCTCCGCTATCGTTACTGCAGGTCTATATGCCATTCGGTGTTTTATTTTCAAACTTAAAACTCTGAAAAGCTGAGGTCTACACTGCNTTTTATTTTCAAACTTAAAACTCTGAAAAGCTGAGGTCTACACTGCGATAAGGAAGAAGTTATTTGTAGATGGATCTGCGACGAAATGCACACTCTAAACCAGAATCATTTATATTAATTAGTGGTATAGCGTTAACTGAAAGTCAGTTGATAAGCCACTGCCGACTGACAAATCAAGTAAATTAACTGAGAACAAGTGGTAGTGGAATTCTCGACTATCCGTGAGAATCACAAATAAATAAGTGAAATTCAATTATCATATTAATTAGTTATCTGGCACTGATTATGAGTTGCTCAATTTTCACCGGTGTTCACTGATTTTCCTACATTTTCACTGTTCCAAGTTAAGAGTGCAACGAGCGCAGGAAACGGGAGTACCCCGAAGAAACCGCACTGGCCAACGCCAACGTCCCCATTTTCCCTCTCACACGTAAATTCCGGCGTCACCTCGCTAGAACACGAGCTTGCTTTGTCGCGCGGAGGGCGAGTTTCAGATACAAACAACTCTGGGCTTTTTTTTTTTTTTACAGAAAGGTTGTTTTCAAGGATATTTTATTCAACTTGAAATTGTAATTATTGTTTAAAAATGTATTGTTCACTTACAATAAAACTTAGGTATACTTTACGTAAAAACATGTATAACAGACTACAATTTTTGATATATAGGAAAAAAGGGCGGAAAATATACTTTGTTTAAAAAACTGTCTGAATTTTTTTATCAGGGCTCAGACAAATGTTCTGTTGTATCATAAACATTTTTCTCGAAATATACGGGTGCCAGTGGCCTAAGACTGACGTCATAAATGCGTAAGGAGTTGTACAGCAAATGTTGAAGATACGAAATTAACGTAATTTCTTTGCTTATAATCTTTCAAAACCAAGTTATTCTTAAGGAAATAAGTCATATACGCATTTTTATAAACCATCTGTTAGTATTGTGAAATCAGATATTTTCTCTTCCTTTCACCCCCGCCCAATTATGTGATAATCTGGTTTCTCTACTTAACAGATAAACTCATATTTACGTATAAAGAATACAAATATGATATTTTTAAGTTCATACATTTGTAACCATACCAGAACATTTCCCGAATTGCACTAGCGCTTGCGTAGAATCACATGCTACGGTATGTATTCAACCTCCGGCAGGGCTACAATTAGTTACAGCTGACGTAGGATGATGACGTCACTTCCTCCTGCCCCCCTCTTGACGGTCCCTTATGTCGTGCACGTGTTAGTAAACAAGGAAGGAGAGGCGTGTGACTTACTACATACAGGTTAACCTTTTTTATTTTTAGAACAAACTGGTGGGCAAAAATTATTACTCTTACAGGTTAAAAACATGACACTCAAAATTTTAAAACAAAAAATATAAACAAACGACTTACAAAAGTCCTCCGCCCACGCAGCTACTATAAAGCTTGTGCGCGATTGTACGAATGAGGTCATTCAGATTTTATGGACCGTGTAGGCGTGGTTACGACGACTTCCAGTTCTGGCGTCGTACCGCCTATTGTGCATATTGTTACTTTCTACGATCGAATAAACGTGAGTAAAATCGTCCCGAATTGTCAGAAACACAGACAATTGCGGGCTTCCGAGACTATAGTCTGGATTTTTTGGCTTCCGGGAACGAACCGCTGGAAACCCTGAAGATACCTACTACTCGACCAAGCTTGGAGTGCAGCCGGGGAGGGGTAGGACTCAAGTGCTAGTGTAGCTGAGAGAGGGGAAGAACACCGGCGAGTGCGGGAAATGAAATACACTTAGCAGTCTGTGCGAGCTCGTGTACACATGCCGACATGAAATTGAGCAANGGCGAGTGCGGGAAATGAAATACACTTAGCAGTCTGTGCGAGCTCGTGTACACATGCCGACATGAAATTGAGCAAATTCCAGAGACGCCAGCCCACACGGAAGGATCAACACGGCAAAGCGGGTAAATCAACACCGTGCCACAACTTACGGATATTACGACACCTGACGACTGCAGCCAAGCGCTTTATCTTATCCTGGAGAACGAAGGGTGGTAAGGGATGAGAGAGGGGAGAGAACGGCATGACCTTGTGCAGTTCCCATATTTTCCGGATGCACACTTTAATTGGTCGATTAGTGCTAAAGTGTGCAGCGAATATTGGGATGTCCCCTTACAATAGCCAATCACACGCAATCAAGGAGCTGAGTGCACAGTGCGCCTTAATCAAAATGGGAGTAGTAATAAAAATCACGGTTTTATTCAGATTAGGNTAGGAAAAAAGGGCGGAAAATATACTTTGTTTAAAAAACTGTCTGAATTTTTTTATCAGGGCTCAGACAAATGTTATGTTGTATCATAAACATTTTTCTCGAAATATACGGGTGCCAGTGGCCTAAGACTGACGTCATAAATGCGTAAGGAGTTGTACAGCAAATGTTGAAGATACGAAATTAACGTAATTTCTTTGCTTATAATCTTTCAAAACCAAGTTATTCTTAAGGAAATAAGTCATATACGCATTTTTATAAACCATCTGTTAGTATTGTGAAATCAGATATTTTCTCTTCCTTTCACCCCCGCCCAATTATGTGATAATCTGGTTTCTCTACTTAACAGATAAACTCATATTTACGTATAAAGAATACAAATATGATATTTTTAAGTTCATACTTTTGTAACCATATCAGAACATTTCCCGAATTGCACTAGCGCTTGCGTAGAATCACATGCTACGGTATGTATTCAACCTCCGGCAGGGCTACAATTAGTTACAGCTGACGTAGGATGATGACGTCAATTCCTCCTGCCCCCCTCTTGCCATTCCCTTATGTCGTGCACGTGTTAGTAAACAAGGAAGGAGAGGCGTGTGACTTACTACATACAGGTTAACCTTTTTTATTTTTAGAACAAACTGGTGGGCAAAAATTATTACTCTTACAGGTTAAAAACATGACACTCAAAATTTTAAAACAAAAAATATAAACAAACGACTTACAAAAGTCCTCCGCCCACGCAGCTACTATAAAGCTTGTGCGCGATTGTACGAATGAGGTCATTCATATTTTATGGACCGTGTAGGCGTGGTTACGACGACTTCCAGTTCTGGCGTCGTACCGCCTATTGTGCATATTGTTACTTTCTACGATCGAATAAACATGAGTAAAATCGTCCCGACTTGTCAGAAACACAGACAATTGCGGGCTTCCGAGACTATAGTCTGGATTTTTTGGCTTCCGGGAACGAACCGCTGGAAACCCTGAAGATACCTACTACTCGACCAAGCTTGGAGTGCAGCCGGGGAGGGGTAGGACTCAAGTGCTAGTGTAGCTGGGAGAGGGGAAGAACAACGGCGAGTGCGGGAAATGAAATACACTTAGCAGTCTGTGCGAGCTCGTGTACACATGCCGACATGAAATTGAGCAACTTCCAGAGACGCCAGCCCACACGGAAGGATCAACAGGGCAAAGCGGGTAAATCAACACCGTGCCACAACTTACGGATATTACGACACCTGACGACTGCAGCCAAGCGCTTTATCTTATCCTGGAGAAGGAGGGGGGAGGGTAAGGGAAGAGAGAGGGGAGAGAACGGCATGACCTTGTGCAGTTCCCATATTTTCCGGATGCACACTTTAATTGGTCAATCAGTGCTAAAGTGTGCAGCGAATATTGGGATGGCCCCTTACAATAGCCAATCACACGCAATCAAGGAGCTGAGTGCACAGTGCGCCTTAATCAAAATGGGAGTAGTAATAAAAATCACGGTTTTATTCAGATTAGGTATTTACCCCAGAAATCTGCATAAACCACACAGACTCGGTTCCAGCTCGGAATCAAAGGTAGCGATTCTCGGAAACATTTCGGAGCGTCATTTGCCCTTTGGTGCGTGACTAACACTCCAAGGCTTGGGTTCAAATCCCGGTCTGGTCACCCTGATTTCGGTTTTCCATGGGTGCGTCTAATAAGCTGAGATCAAATTGCAAACATAACAGGAATGTGCACTTTTGTAAACTCTCGTTGTAGACAGTAGGATTAGATAACTACCTTGGAGATAGGAAAAACTAAACGTATGGCGAGCGACCACTCACGAACAAGCAGCGAGATAACATTTGAATACGTAGTGTGACGTCAACTGCCAAAGTATGTTTTGATTGCTGATATGTAAACCACAAAGTATAAAACTTTACGTACCTGGAAATGACAAAACTAAAGACTGGAAAACTCTGAGCCAATAAGAGACCTGCAAGGAAATGAGCACCGAATCCCGCGCCATCTGGTGCAAGACAAAACTGGCTACACACTGAGTTAGCAGCCAATGAACGGAAAGCCTGAAATTTTCCTGTCCCTAGACATAACTTGCTAGAATGATGTGTCATGTCTTATAAATCTACTGTGTTTGTTCACATAACACAAGTATAACTTTCATGGACAATAAATAAAAATTTGAGCTGTAAAGAATTCACTGTAAAACACGACAATGTGTCAAACGCTATTTCTATGAATTCCAGAACTGTGCGTTCTAAAAGTTATCTGAAGAATTCTAGGGTATATTTATTATTTGAATGGTACCGTAATTTGTATTACTATGGTCATTGCTATAAAAAAATCCGCACCCAGAACGAGACGTCGAAATGAAACTAATCTTAGAAAATGCAGTGGTAACGATGACACGAATCAACTAATCACTACGCCAAAACAAACAGGCCGTTTATTTGGACAATAGTATAGTACTTTCAGTTTACTGTTTCACCAAACCTAGAGTGGATACAGGCGGTGATATGGCCCTACATTGAGTCAAAGTTTCGGTGACATTCTACTTGCTTTTGCTTGTCAACATAAAACATTTTATTTGCTGTTTTCAGAAAAGAACCAGACACAGCAACGATAAAGTGTCAGCATATGTTAAAACACTCACCATCCTTCATTGCTAACTGCTATCCGCTGTTACGTTCATCCATCGACTTAAAATGAAATACATCAAGTTCGTGATTTATTAAATATTTAAAGATATATTATTTTAATAAATGTTATTTTCCTTAACTTTACATAATTTAATGGATGCCATGATTGACGCGTTCCCAGTAAATCTGAAAGTGTTGTAAGAAATGTAGTTCTATGACTAAACGTTCGCATTAAAAGTATGGCATTTAAATTTGCGGATACGGATTTAATTTACCTAACGTTTTCGTGCACATTAAAGTAAGGATTAGCGTATGAGTAACATATTAACGCACCTAACAACTTTACGTTTATACTTAATTGACTCATGAATATAGTGATCAGAGCCCATGCCATTGTTAAATCTTTGTATGGCGGAAAGATACAAAGTGGCTACAAATGTAGATCCTGGGCACGGTTTTCAAAACTGTCCAGTTAACCGCGGACAGTGGATAGTAGCTGTGCTAATTACTGCAAGATATATTTATANCACGGTTTTCAAAACTGTCCAGTTAACCGCGGACAGTGGATAGTAGCTGTGCTAATTACTGCAAGATATATTTATAAGCTACTACTGACAGGGAAATTAGTCTAAGTGCCGGAACGCGATCCATAACTTCAGACAAGTACAGTTTATCAAAATATTTTGCTGTAAAATACTTAATAATATTAAAATTATTTTGAATAGGTAACTATTAATGTATGAGTGCGATCTAGAATAAAAAAGTCTGTTACTGTTTTTACGGTCGTAATACCACTAATTTAAATATAATTATGGTATTCAGATAAAAAAAAGGTTGCTGGAATAACTTTTTAGCCTACATTCTTCCACAACGTTGTTCATACAAATAAAAAATTGGTTGATAGTATTTTTTATCTTCCATTCTTTTGAAACAGAGTGGTGCCTTAATATGTGAAGCGAAATCGGAGATTAAAATAATAACTATAAAAGAGAAATTTCCTATAAATAAGTTTAGACATTAAATTTACTCTTACATTATACCATGCGCAGCTTAATGAAACAGGAGAGTGGAGAAGTTTGGTTGGCCCGTAACATCGGGGTCTTGAGAGCCGATGACAGTGAAGCGAGTTGAGATGGGGCAGCGCTGCAATGCAAAGGTGGGGGAAATGGGAGATTCTCGAGGAAACCCGCCGACCAACGGCATCGTCCGGCACAATCCCTACGTGCGAAAATCGGTAAGTGACCCCGTCAGGTTTCGAACACGGTTCACCTTGGTTGGAGGCGAGTGCTCTAGACGCTGTTCCAATGCGGCGCCAAACACGAAACAAGTTGCTCGGAAAAACACGTATAGAAGAAACTGAAAATAATACTTCCCTGTAGACAAAAAAAATAACCATAACACTTTCCGTCCTTAAACTATCACAGTAAACACCGGCGTGTAGCAGGTGCGTTCACGCGTCACTTTTTCGAATAATGTTTCGACCCTGTTTACTTGTTTAACTCTTGACCACAAATAGCGCGAGAATACAATAGTGAAACAGCTTAATATACCGTGAACTCCGNCTAGACGCTGTTCCACTGCGGCGCCAAACACGAAACAAGTTGCTCAGAAAAACACGTATAGAAGAAACTGAAAATAATAATTCCCTGTAGACAAAAAAAATAACCATAACACTTTCCGTCCTTAAACTATCACAGTAAACACCGGCGTGTAGCAGGTGCGTTCACGCGTCACTTTTTCGAATAATGTTTAGACCCTGTTTACTTGTTTAACTCTTGACCACAAATAGCGCGAGAATACAATAGTGAAACAGCTTAATATACCGTGANGACCCTGTTTACTTGTTTAACTCTTGACCACAAATAGCGCGAGAATACAATAGTGAAACAGCTTAATATACCGTGAACTCCGCCCACAAACACCAGCAAAATGGCAGCACTGGACAGCAAACATGTTGCATCGCCGTTCGCCAATCAGTGCCTGGTAACTTACACGCCCACTGGCAGCCCAGCCAATAGGGAACCTTTCGCAGCATGCAGTAGCTAATCAGACACAAGGCCAGTTCCCAGATCCTCGTGCAAACAACCGTCTGAGGAACAGCCACGCCATTTAGCCTCTGTGTACATACTCTGTGTCTAGACCCTGTCGATTTTAAACGATGACTATAACGATTGTTGGCATCGAATATGACGTCAGAAAATTTTTAGAATACGTAACCGTCGAGAGAGAACGAGAACAAAGAAGTAACGTCATATGTAATCCTGACAAAAAAATTGGAAAAAGCTCCGAGAGAGTATAATGATTCCATTGTGGCATGGATCAAAGAACCATCCAGTAATTCTCTTTAATTGATTTTGAGAAAACTATGGAAAGCCGAAATCGCAGTTGTCAGACCGGGAATCGAAGATGGGCCCTCCAGAATGAGAGTCCAGTGTTTTGCTGCTGCAACAAGTGCGAAGCTGTTATTTAAAGTTTATCTTACACAGATAGAAGAAATTTCCGTAAAATTACGGAAAATATAGGTTACAAATTATTCAGACATCTGCGTTGAATTACGTTCTCTTCGTTTTCTTCAATAACGTTCTCTCCGTAAATTTCACACAAATCTCCGTGAATTAACGGAACGTGTCCACCATCTTGGCAGTAATTTTTTTTTTAAACTGCTCTTTATAAAAAGTGTTAAAAAAAATCTTTTACTTTTGTTATGTGGTTGATTCACTGTGTATTGAAATTACTATTTTAAAAAATAAAATATTTTGTTCGGTAGCAAAATTAGAACTCGGAAAATAATTTTGACAGCCCAGCACATTACCCACTTGCCTACCTCGCTATTACAATAAGCATTGTTGTAAACATGGAATTTTTTTTTTCTAAATGAATGTACCTCTTAGATTTAAGTTATGTTATTTTCGTAACGTATTTCACTTTGTAAAACACAGTAATTAAACCAAGTTTGAATATTTTGTCTTGTTGTGGGATTTGAACACGAATCAAAAAATCAACAATTNAAACACAGTAATTAAACCAAGTTTGAATATTTTGTCTTGTTGTGGGATTTGAACACGAATCAAAAAATCAACAATTAATAACTCGAACCACTCGCCTGCCACACCTTCACACAAAATATTTCGTAAATATGGATTTTACATGAAAGTGATGAACGCGCCCGGCTTAGATTCAAGTAGTATTAAAGCGCTTGCTATATATGTGGTTTATAAAATTAGGTTACGAAAAAATTGTTTTATTTCCGTTATGTGAGCGTTTCACTGTACATACATAAGGNAAACACAGTAATTAAACCAAGTTTGAATATTTTGTCTTGTTGTGGGATTTGAACACGAATCAAAAAATCAACAATCAATAACTCGAACCACTCGCCTGCCACACCTTCACACAAAATATTTCGTAAATATGGATTTTAGATGAAAGTGATGAACGCGCCCGGCTTAGATTCAAGTAGTATTAAAGCGCTTGCTATATTTGTGGTTTATAAAATTAGGTTACGAAAAAATTGTTTTATTTCCGTTATGTGAGCGTTTCACTGTGCATACATAAGGNTGTGGTTTATAAAATTAGGTTACGAAAAAATTGTTTTATTTCCGTTATGTGAGCGTTTCACTGTGCATACATAAGGTTTTGTCCTGTAGTGTAATTTCAACAAGAATCAAAGAATTGGCACTCAATAAATGATACGCACTCACCCACTACTATTTTACACGGAGTAGTATTGTGAAGATGGAATTTTATGCGCGTCAGGTAACATTTGCATTGATCGTGACTCAAAATAGAAGACATAAGAATACAAAGAGCTTCCGTATTTTATATTTACGGAGCTCATGTCCGTTATTCGTCATTACGAAATTCCTTTCCGGAAATTAACTCTACATACCCGTAAAAGTTTCTGTATGCTTTATTGTTCAAAAAATTCGATTCACTTTCTCAAATAGAACTTTTGGCGAAGAATTTATCGAGTCTCGTTTAACTAGGAACGACAAAGAATTCTCTGTAATTTTGAAAGTAGATTCTAAAAAGGTTTTGTTATTCTCTAGCGTTTTTTTCAGTCACATGACTGAAAATGGTGGAGTTACTTTAAAATCATCGGTGTATTTAGTTTGTCACTAGTAAACTGCAAAAATCAGTGAATCAATATAACTTTTTTGTATCATTACAGAACTGGCGGTAACAACACGCTTATCTCCACAACTTCAAACAATATGTTAAGCTGTTCACATTAATATTAGTAGCCGAATGAATGTTACAGGGTACATTTGACTGTGCCTTGCCAAAAAGCTTATACATTTAAAACGTCATCCACTTTCTCACCTCAGCCTAACTTTATCCAAGGATTTCTGGTTTTGATACTACATGATCTGCCACAATGACGTGCAGTTTCGTGGGATCTAATTAATCCGATTAAAGGATATGAAATATAGTTATTTGAGAGTGGTTTTAAGTACTTTTCAAATATATGAAAACATATAATAACGGAATTAAACACATCTGCGCGTTTGCACAGAAGTTTTGGGTGAACCATACATTTTTTACATCCAGCACGTGTTCGTTTGAGATAGATAATTCATAAGTGGTTGATCTTGCTTCCGTAATGTAGGGATCTTTAAACAGCTTATTTTATGAAGGAAATTGAGCTGAAGTGAGTAGTTTGGAGACGTGTTTTACTTTACGCTTGTTTACGCCAACGCACCAAAGTCACGGAAGAAAACTGATTAAATTATGATAATTTTTCGCGATAATGACAAGGAATCGAACTCAATTTTCATGATCCTCTGCGTCGACTTAACAGCACGTGGGATGTAAATTTACTCTAATCGCGTTGGGTGAAGCCGACAGGTTTTTGAAAACCGACATATAATAATGATATACAAGATTTATGCCAACATTCCGATCGAATATTAAACGCTTAACACATTATCTCGAGTATACGTGTTCACGTCTGCAATGTTGCAGAATAGGTGAAGTCATGTTTGTGGCTGTGCAGGTCCAGAGGCTAGCACCATTAGGGATGCCGCCTTTCCCTGGTNCAGAATAGGTGAAGTCATGTTTGTGGCTGTGCAGGTCCAGAGGCTAGCACCATTAGGGATGCCGCCTTTCCCTGGGCAAAACAATTGGTTGCTGCTGACACACCAACTATTAAATAACTGGATGCTTATTGTGCCATGGATAAATTGAAATTGTTTACATAGATTCCTGACATAGACTATATATGAAGTAGAACTATTATTCTTCTGCGCATGTACCCAACATTGACCTATCCCAAAACAACGCACTTATCAGTCACATGGTCAACAGCGATAAACATGTTTGTTTATATCTTAATTTTAAAAAGACAAAAACCTTTTATATAAATAGAAATTGGTTTGAGGAAGTACCACAACACCTCAAAACATCTGTTTTCATAAACAGTGTTCTAACCTCAAATCCTATCCACGTCGTTCATGCTAGTCGTGTTGGCAGAAAAGCAGTCCAATGTTTGGTCACGGAGATTTGGTTCTGCACAGCCAGCGAGATGGCTGTACTCCATAATCACTCTGCGGTTACAAATTATCTGTTGTTATTAGAAACTTTTGGTACTGTTCATACCAAAACTTTCTTCTTTGCAACACCTGATATGAAAATTTTATGTCTGCATTAAGTGGATAAACAACAGAAATGAATTTCTGTCGGGCTATTAACTAGGTTATAAACTTGTACATTTTCTTCCGGTGCAAGAAATTATGATAAAGTTATACACACTCTTTAGAGATAAAAATTGGCTATAGTGCGCATACGAGTTGCGCAGTAACCAATCTCCGTGTTNAAGTTATACACACTCTTTAGAGATAAAAATTGGCTATAGTGCGCATACGAGTTGCGCAGTAACCAATCTCCGTGTAACACTACTGGACTGCTTTTATGCTTGTAGGACTGTCAAAATAAACATAGAATGGATTTGAGGTTTGAAAATTCTTTATTTAAGGAAATGATTTGTGATGTTTGCACTCTACCTCAAAAATGGTATCAAAGTAACAATATTATATTCAAGCTTATCGAAGTATTTCATTAATGTAAAAGGGCGGGTATGGTGAAAATTAAATGTAAACGCCGCGGGNTATATTCAAGCTTATCGAAGTATTTCATTAATGTAAAAGGGCGGGTATGGTGAAAATTAAATGTAAACGCCGCGGGTGAACATGTGACTGACAGTCATACTGGCGATCTGCGAGTCAATTTTGGGGACATGCGCCGAAGACAAAATTCTGTCTGCCTCATCTTTAGTCTGTGGTATGAGCAAAGAAAACCTGTTTAACCGAAGTGCTTTCAGTGGTCTTCTCCAACACTGACTGTTGCTAAGACATCCTACATGTATATCTGTTGGCGAAAATCATGCGACAAAATGATGAAAATGCGTTCAAAACCTAAGTTATAATTTGTTTCAGATGTTGTAAAATTATAAATTTTTGGGGTGAAAAGTACTTTCAAACTTTCAAATGCAATGGGTCCACATAGCATGCGGGGCTTTGCTGCCAATAAGCGCCTGTAATCCTCCATAGGGACCAGACATTGATCGAACATCATCAGTACATACGCCGATGCACTTTTCCCAATCCAAATAATTTTCTGTTATAAACTTGTTAAGCATCTCAAACAAGTCTTGAGCCTTTGCGCTTCGAATGATGGTTTTGCAGAACAGAAGGTCTTCAGCGATAATATTATCATCCAGAAAGCGTACATAACAAATTTCCACACGTAGAAACAATGACAGTCATCGGAGTAGTTGTTGCAGACCAAATTCCTTGCCTTTCATTTTCTCTGTAAATTGATCATTGAGATCCTGAGCTATATGCTGGATTCTTCGACTAATAGTGTTATTGGATAAAGGNTTTTCTCTGTAAATTGATCATTGAGATCCTGAGCTATATGCTGGATTCTTCGACTAATAGTGTTATTGGATAAAGGTACCTTTGAAATTAGTTTTGCCGCAAATTCTCCCACCATAATATTAACCATGTCAAGAGCAGCCGGTATAATTAGCTCTTCTGCGATGGTATGAGGTTTTTTGCACTCCGCCACTCTGTATGCCACCTTGAAAGATGCTAGCAGTGCTTTGCTTGGTACTGTGGCTTGTTTAGTAAACACACTTTTTGATTTTGTAAAGTTTGCAACTAACTGCTAAAAAAATCGCGAGATTTTTTAACCATGTTAGGGTGATTGGTCTCGAGATGTCGCTTTAGCTTACTTGGGAGCATACTTTCGGGCGCTAANATGTTAGGGTGATTGGTCTCGAGATGTCGCTTTAGCTTACTTGGGAGCATACTTTCGGGCGCTAAAACTTTCAAATAGAGCACACACTGCGGTCTCTCTTCATTGTTTACTTCTACTGAAGTAAAGCCAAAATCTAAATAGCTATCATCGTACTTACGTTATTTCCGTTTCTTTGCTCCTCCGCCATTTGTCGACGCTTGATCTCTCTCACTTGAATTGCTAACTTGCATATTTAATAAAAATATTTCCATTTTACGACCACGACTTTTACGAAAACATAAAGCGACACACTCAAACAAAGAAACCTCCTATTATCTAGCCAGCATATGATTTGTATTGAAAAGCGGCGATCGCGGACATGCCTGTGCGGGGACTGCGGGGGAGGAGAGGGACGCCGATGTACGAACGTGAGCGCCGAACTGACACGACATGACGCGACGGTATCTGCTACCTACCGGCAAACGCGGCGAGCTGTGCATGCAGTGCGAGTTGAATATTTTATTCTGTACCTACCCGCGAATGTAAGAAATTTTAGTTTCCAGGAAAGAGAAAAAAAATGATGCCTCGCTGCGCCTGTTCACCCTCCACGGTGCCCCGGGGCGCCGCGGCGCACACTTAGGGAACCGCTGCCTTTATACGTTGTTTACAGGTTTCAACATTACGTTTGACAAATTTCATTTCATTACAACTATGAATATTTGATCAGTGTGATATTGTTAGCATATGAACAACCATCCTGAGTAGGTACGAGCGTTAGTTTTGATGGTATATGATAATGCTTGTTGCTGTTTCAAGGGGCATTTAGGCGGAAGTAACATGCAAATGCTATTTTTNTTTTGATGGTATATGATAATGCTTGTTGCTGTTTCAAGGGGCATTTAGGCGGAAGTAACATGCAAATGCTATTTTTATTAGCTCTTTGCTAAGCTATTGGCTTCAGACAGTATTTGGTTAAAGGCGTAATTAAACCATGGGACTCAATTCCAAAGTTAACGCAAAAAAACTTTTTCTTTACTGTGTAAACTTNTTTTGATGGTATATGATAATGCTTGTTGCTGTTTCAAGGGGCATTTAGGCGGAAGTAACATGCAAATGCTATTTTATTAGCTCTTTGCTAAGCTATTGGCTTCAGACAGTATTTCGTTAAAGGCGTAATTAAACCATGGGACTCAATTCCAAAGTTAACGCAAAAAAACTTTTTCTTTACTGTGTAAACTTNGTTAAAGGCGTAATTAAACCATGGGACTCAATTCCAAAGTTAACGCAAAAAAACTTTTTCTTTACTGTGTAAACTTTATGAAACAACCTTGGAAATAATAATATTTTTGCTCGGTTCCTCTTAAGTCAGCCTTTTGACCTCAGTAATTTGCGACTCCAGGCATTCTTCACTTTCAAGAGCTTATAAATCCACTAACAAAATTGTGTTTCTTCTGTTATTCAGAAAAAATTCCTATTTCTCCCCCCGCCCCTGCTTAAGCTCTTTTCAACTCAAGCCCAAAAATAAATAGGCTATAAAAGCTGTAATCTTATAAATTGAGACGTATAATGAAAATTTTCTGTGAATCTAATATGGACGCACACTGTCGTTAAAATACATTTAAAAACTACGTCAGTCAGTTACACAAATGAGAAATTATGTTAATCGATTGGTATTGCTGTGACTACGCCTTAAAAATAACATTAAATTGCCACACATTAAAGAACAATGTTGAGATTTCACAATGGTGGTAAATGGGCTATGGTCATGTTCAAGAAAATGCGGTTAGAAGAATCAAGAAAATTTATGGTCCAAGGAATCTAGCTCGTTAGAGCTATTATTTACTACGAGCCGGGAAGGTAAATCTTTGGTTGGAGTCCGGTTGGCATTCCGGTAACTTTGAACTTGGTTGGATATATANCTACGAGCCGGGAAGGTAAATCTTTGGTTGGAGTCCGGTTGGCATTCCGGTAACTTTGAACTTGGTTGGATATATACTGGGTTTCCAACCCGGACGTGTAAATACAAATGGTCAAATGTTTCGAATTTGCAAGGATAAATTTGTAGCTTGGACGCCTATATTAAGCAGCAAAGAAGAGGCACGGTACGAACAACCTATTCGATTGTTCTCCTAATAATAACTCTGCAAATGTGCTATAGGTGTAGAAATATTGTAAGAAGTTACCTATGGCATATCCGAGATCGCGAGTGAGTGATAGAGGTCTTGATAAAAATAATATTATAAAATGATTAAAAAAAGTTATATAACTATTTTTGATAACATAAAACTGCATATCTTTACTATAAGTATTTATAACTACTATTATTGGGCGCAATATTTATACCTATTTTAATTATCTTAAAATATACTGCCCGGCCACGAGCGAAAGTGTGAACTGGGACACAGACTTTTCATCAAATAAATCATAGGTTCACCACTTAAAGTCGCATACGTACACGCAGAACTACGAGAACACAGCACATCTGTTCAGAGCTTTGCACTCAGCGGCGATGGGGCACTTGATGCGCGTGCCTGTAATATTATGCTCATAGCTCCCGCGCTTTTCGGTGTACAGCTCCAGGTTCAGTGGGTCCCTTACGACAGAGCGATGGAAATAATTCGTTTTCTTAAGTTTGCCTTGAATTTTCATTTCTTAACTATGCCAATCTTTCAAAGCCAATTACGAACTTGTTTGCTTATATTTGTTTAGACATTTAGCTAAGTATGTGCTGACAGTAAGATTCGAAATTACGTCAAATATAAATGCCGGGTATATTACTCAGAGCAGACTTCCCGTTGCATAGTGAGCTCTACGGGACTTACATCGAGGACCAAACAACGCTACTGCGTGGTCTGTTTTAGTTGAAAAAGCAGTCAATTTACGTATACCAGTTTTTTAAGTCTCATTTAACACGACTTAAAAAAAATGAGTTCGTAAACGACGCTTTCCGGCAATTTCGTGAGCTCCCCAATAACGCAGTTTGGGTAGTTAAGGGAGTTGTGACTCCCTTATTTTACATGAATTCCTTGTAGCACTTATTCTTTCTCTAAAGTATCGAGCATGATTGGTAATTCTAGAGCTTGGGTGACTGCTAGTCTGAGACTCGTGGGTTCAAATCCGGCCACTTAGACCGGATACATTTTCTCAGGTAGATTTTGGCATCCCTAGTCAAAGCAAAAATCAGTGAAAGTGTTTATTTTAAATTTCTCAGTGCCTTATATATTGCGTTGTAAATTTTACTCGCGCCGCGCATTTAAATAATGAAAACAATAATTATTGCATTTTGCTAGAAGGCAACAAATTAAAAAAAAAATTGCTATTTTGTTTAGATTAGGGTGTAGAGTGGAGAGTTGCGTGCCTTTAGATTTCTAAAGAATATACAAATTAAGATGGTGTAACCTTCGGATACTTACGCATTCAGTAAATGTCCTTCGAACGAGCGCAGATATCTTACAGAGAGAGGCCTGTGCTTCCAGGAACTACAAAGCGAATTATTTGCTCTCGGCTTTACCTTATTCGCAATGCGAAGGGAAAGCATTCGTACGCCGCAAGTCTCTCTCAAACGTTACTGCTCGCTTCTTTTGTTCGGTCAGCCTATCGCAACGNGGAAAGCATTCGTACGCCGCAAGTCTCTCTCAAACGTTACTGCTAGCTTCTTTTGTTCGGTCAGCCTATCGCAACGAACGCGTGTCTGCTGCCCACACCGCAACAGCGCGCCGAACGGGTTCTAAATCAACATGTAAGCCCGCAGCAGAGGATTATAACAAAGAGGCTGCTGGGTAATTCCCGCCCATAAATTAAGGAGCCCTGGCGTGGAGGAGTTACGTGCGAAGGGAAGGGAGCGGCCGGTGACTTCAACCAGCGGATAGAACACGAACCTCGTTACGGCGGCATTGAAGCTGGTATTACCTTCCATCGTGTCCGAGCAGATCAGGGAAGGTCTTCACGCACGAGAAATCTCGTACATGGTCCATAAATTTCACACGCTCTGGTATTGCTCACTGCCCTTTTTTTGAATGAGCGCTAATTATTGGCGTTCGCTGAGTTCTCGTGCGTCACGTAATTTCTTCTCCCATTGAACGGGTTGCTCTCGCAGCATCACGACTGACCTCTTCTATCCTACGGTATTATTAAAATGGCAAAATGTTTTTTCTTTCTAGGAGAATTATTATCTTGCCTGACGCGGAAAATAATTTTCTCCGTCATATATGAAGTACGGTTGAGATGATGTTCCCAAGTTTTTAACAAACGGTAGCCTCCAACTAGATATTACAGACACAAGACTAATCTAATTGAGAGAGAGAAATATTCCATCAAGTAAGCAATTAGAAATAATCATAAAACGTAGTTACTTATAAATGAGTGTAATTTTTATAAAATAATTTTTCATAACTTCAGAATAAATTNAATAATCATAAAACGTAGTTACTTATAAATGAGTGTAATTTTTATAAAATAATTTTTCATAACTTCAGAATAAATTTTTAAGCCTTTCATAAAAAAAGATTTTCAGAAGAGTTTACAAAATATGCATATAATCGTTAAAGAACTAGAGAGGCAACAAAAGTGTCTGTGTGGTATAAATGTATACACCCTGAATATCCGCGTTCTGCAATACTTGCACCGTAGATATCACAACAGCTTGTTTTCTGAAAGAAATCTCACAAATTCGTNGCAATACTTCCACCGTAGATATCACAACAGCTTGTTTTCTGAAAGAAATCTCACAAATTCATTTATCATGTGCCAATGCGACCTTTGAATACTTGACATTAGTTTTTGGAAGACTGTCAAAAGAACGGATTATACAGGTCCTTCCCCGCCGTTCTGGAATCAGACGCAAGTTGCCTTGGGTAAAAGGAAAGCCCAGGCCTGAGTTATCGATCGGATAACACTCTTTCCTCTGCAGTCAGCGCACTGAATTTTTACACCTGATGTGCTGCAGCGGTGGTTGGCAAGAACGTCATTTCTCACAATTTCACTTAGATAATAATGATAGGAACACTGTCATTATTAGTATATTCACTTTACAGCAAGACTTCCCAGTATATATGAACTAACGCTGTACAATGAAAATCTTAACAGGTATTTATATACAGGGGGTGGTCGAAAATTAACTTTTCCTAGTCTGCTATCTACAGGAAACTATGTTAACAAGACACAAATCGATGTGGGCGGATATGGAACAGGTCGTCTACTTCTCTATATAGTCCCCACCGACATTGCTGTATTTGTGCCGCCGCGTCACGAGCTTTAAGAACTCCTGTTGGTAAAAATCCGCATCCTGGGTGCAGACGAATATCCGTAGGGCTGCTTCTACGTCGTCGTCGGTGGTGAAACGGTGCCCTCCTAGTGCACTCTTCAACGCAGAGAAGTGTACGTTTCTGGGCGCCAGGTTGGGACTGTAGATGGCGTGGTTCAAGCGCTACTAACAGAAGGTGGTAATATAACTGAACGTTACAGCTGCCTGGGGTTTCGCATAGTCGTTCGAAAGGATAACTGCTGCTGTGAGAAGGCCAGGTATCTTCTGTGAAATGCTAATTTTAGTCATGCCAGTGTCTACTAGTGGTGGTGGGCACTGATGGATCCCTTCTCCTTTCGTCTCCGCCCTCCTCTCTCCAAAAAACTTCATCAAAATAACCCCTTCGGCATTCCAAAACATATTAAAAGCACTCTGCCTTCTGAGGGGGTTATCTNACTGCTGCTGTGAGAAGGCCAGGTATCTTCTGTGAAATGCTAATTTTAGTCATGCCAGTGTCTACTAGTGGTGGTCGGCACTGATGGATCCCTTCTCCTTTCGTCTCCGCCCTCCTCTCTCCAAAAAAACTTCATCAAAATAACCCCTTCGGCATTCCAAAACATATTAAAAGCACTCTGCCTTCTGAGGGGGTTATCTNAAAAAACTTCATCAAAATAACCCCTTCGGCATTCCAAAACATATTAAAAGCACTCTGCCTTCTGAGGGGGTTATCTTGAACTTCTTTTGGACTAGGATTTCATCTGCTTTTATGCCATGGACTTTGAATAGGAGGTGAAATGGTGCAGCCAACTCTCGTCTCCAGTCACAATTCAGAACAGAAACACAGTTAACTTCATCTCGTAGCGCAAGGGATGCTGCAGGCTTGTCCCCATTCTCGTGTGAGTTGGCAAGGCACCCACCGTGATGGGACTTCTCAGTACTGCAAGATGTCATTGATGATTTTGTGCGCCAACGGATGGCCGGTAATGGCTTCAACGACGACGTGATCCGTCAGACGCCTGGTCACGTTGAATCAGTTCATGTACTCGTCCGGTAATGGCCTCCTTTCCCTAAGCTGCTGCTGGGCACCTAGATCTCGCATCGTCCAACACACTCGTACGTCCGTCTCGGAACTGCTGGCACTATCGCCACACCATTTGCCTCAACATGACGTCAGGATCATACACTTCCACTAGATGGCTGTGGATTTACCAGGGATCCGACATGCCCATTCGTGGCGAACAATAGCCTGCACTTACTGCTTTGTCCACTATTGCAATGCACGTCCGTTCTCTATGTTTGCCGGGGACTCACTTTTGCTGCCCCGTCTGAAAAACAGAACAGCACTGCGCTGAAACGGGGCACTCGCTCTCCAATTGACCTGTCTTTAACACAACCCTGCGCCTGCGCTACCTGTGCAATTAAGGTCGTACATCCCCCAATATGGGAGGACGTATAACTGTGTAAACGCTACACATCGACAATCCACCAGTTACACGCGTTATCCGGAAATAAAATGGGGAAACCTTTTTTCCGACTAGTCCTCGTGCTAGGGCTACAGTCAGAACTCACTCTTCTGTTTGCCTAGGCCACGCATAATAAAGAAAATCAAATGCTTATTGTTTTATATTGATACACAGCTCGGTATGGCGGAGTNTTGCCTAGGCCACGCATAATAAAGAAAATCAAATGCTTATTGTTTTATATTGATACACAGCTCGGTATGGCGGAGTTGCAGCGACACAGCTCAAATTGATATAGTTATATGACGCCTAGCATGATACCAAACTGCCCAGTATAGATAAATAAACAAACCTGCCTGATGATCGCAATGCATTGCACTGCAATAGTAGTAAGTAAAATTATTTATCATATTCTGATAATTTCAGAACTTTTAATATCGAATGACTTCGGGGGTTTTCAGTGCATTTTCTTCCACTAAAAGAGAGAACGCAATGAATACACTTTTCTCGTTTCTGCATGACAATTTACAGAGAAATTANTTCAGTGCATTTTCTTCCACTAAAAGAGAGAACGCAATGAATACACTTTTCTCGTTTCTGCATGACAATTTACAGATAAATAANTTTTCTCGTTTCTGCATGACAATTTACAGAGAAATTATTATTTGCAATACACAGACTGATCATAACTTTACCTAAGAATTTGGAAATAAAATACAATAGCAGCTGAAGGACAAGGTGAACCCTTTAAAATATTACATGGAATCCATTTGTTTTGTAAAGCATGAAGTGGACCAAGAAAACTGGGTTCGACGCTGTATCTTACGGATAGAACCGAGTGCCAAAAAATTAGCTTACTTTCTCTTTGTAACGCGGTTGTCTACCGCTTGCACTGTCGACCAACTCTTTTTCATAATACTCACTCTCTAAGTTAATATTACATTTTAATAATTACTCTTTTGACTAGCAATCACTTGTTTTGTTAACAGCTTCAGTGAAAAATTGATGTGAAAGTTGCATGGTTATTGACGGTATACTGATTGATTCATGATTGTCTTCGAACATTCATTATGTCCTACTTAAGGTTCACTTTTGGGCTACTCACTACGCATCTCTCCGCCACTCATCAACAAAAAAAAATTAACAAGTCTGGAAGTAAACGCCGATAAGAAACCAACTCACTGTCTTTGTGCGCTGTAAAAACAAATCAATTTAATTTATTTTGTATGTAACAATGAAAGGTTTTTCCAGTTCTGCATTTATTGAAACCATAATACGAGAAGAATAAGAAGTACTTCGTTTACAAAAAAATCATGCAACTCAATAACTTTTTACGTAAAAACTATTTCTCATTAGCGACTTACAACATACCTATTTTGTCTCTGTTTAGTTATAGTTGATTAACNTTTTACGTAAAAACTATTTCTCATTAGCGACTTACAACATACCTATTTTGTCTCTGTTTAGTTATAGTTGATTAAGTGAAACTTTCGTTTAATCGATAAAGGAGGCGCGGTTATGTCAACGGAAGTATAAAATGTTTGTGACATGTGATTTACTTAAGAACCAAAAGATTATTCCATACGTGAGTGCGTTTTCAAAGGTTTGATTCAAGAAGTGTTAAGATACCGTGAATACGCCATACAGATTCATGTATAATGTATTCATGTATAATTACGCGCCCAGAATATATTACATAAACATGGACACATAAGATGAACCGTCACATATATAGCGAACAGAAGCCACGTTTAGCTGGTCAACANATATTACATAAACATGGACACATAAGATGAACCGTCACATATATAGCGAACAGAAGCCACGTTTAGCTGGTCAACATTTAGTTTAAAAAGTATCGAAATAAAATTATAAAAAAATGTGTAATTCACATGTCGTAATGCAAACCCGGAGTTGCATGTTGCAAAGGACCTGTTGGCCAATCAAATTAACTGTTCCTTTTCTTATAAAAATAAGCATAAGAACTTGTGTTACAAGGAATATTCGTTAGCTCTGCAGTATTCAGTAATGTTGATCTCTACGTGTGGCGGAAGCATACACAGAGGAGAAATAACAAGCAGTGCTTTCAGAAAGGCTCGGTTAACCGCAATACAGCTGAAGAAAAGTGGTGGGATGCCCTTCAACAACTGGCGCCCAGAGACGTAATTGTCAAATGGCAGCACAACAAACAGGGACCGTAAAAGTCGTGGAGTGGCAAACAAGACGCCAAGGCCCGTTTTCAAAGACTAACGTAGCCAGTAAACAACTGCGCGCGCCTACATCAAAGGTGCCGCCAAGGCATTTCACTTGAGTGTATTTGCCTATTCAGAGTCAGGAGGAGATCAAATCATCATACGATAGGGAAACGCAACTCCTTTTAAAAACGACTTTTTTAATGCTCCGTGTTTGCTTCTTGCTGACAGGCATCACATGATTTAGGTGTTGTGGCGTTACGAAATGAAACCCAAGGAACATCAATGTAGCGTTTAATAAGTGAAAGATGATGTGTATATGTGTGTCCCTGAGTTAACAAACTATTGTGTTGAGAAAGTTGGTTGTCGCGCGTAGTTCAGAGTGAAAATTAGTTTCTAGTATTTCAAAATGTATAATTTTTTTCCCATAATACAAAATNTTGTCGCGCGTAGTTCAGAGTGAAAATTAGTTTCTAGTATTTCAAAATGTATAATTTTTTTCCCATAATACAAAACATATTTTTGATTGTACTTCCTCCTGAAGTCATGTTCACTGCTGCCATCGGGCGTAAAAGTACGTATTAGATTCCAAGAACTTATTCGTTATTTATAACAGAGCAAACTTATTTGTTTGTAAAAATTCATCAATTCCAACGTTTTATTTACACGGCTTGAGTTCAAACAATATTTAATAGAAAATGCAGCGCGTGACAAATGAAAATAATTAAAATATAGGGTAAATAAAATAAAGAGGAGTACGGTCGGAAGAGAAACAAATGTGTTGTCTTTCTGCCAACAGTACGGTACGTCTTGTTTTACGATGCTAACTGGTTTAACTAACAGATGACAAACGGCAAGCTACCTTTGTCAAGAGATGTAAACAACAATGTCATCACAGAATACTTAAGAACGCAGAAGTGAAACGATGACGTATATAGCGAGATCCAGCCACACACGCCAGTAAAATGGCCAATTTGACCAGCAATATGGTGGAACATCGTTGACCAATCAGCGCCTGTCCAAGTAGTAAACAACCAGCAGTTAATAGTGGCATAACTGTTAGTAGGGGTGTTAAATGTTAGCATTTATGATAGTCAGCATTTCTTGTGTGGTTGATGATCAGGTCATATACAAAAAAATTACATTGCCTATTTTTTTTAAATAATCGAAATTTAGGCCAATGCTTTCAAAACGATTATTAAAGTTCAACAGAACGCTCACAAACAGACGCTAGACCAAATGATGACAGATATTTATTGCAGAGAAAAAATTAGTAGCAAGTTTATGGGCCATTTATTGTATGCCAATTGTATGTTGTTCTGAAATAGCCAATCGTATATGTGAATTGACGTCATTATTTTATTTCATGCAAATGCGAATTAAAATTATCACATGATATTACTAGTAGCAAAAAAAATTAGTTTATCTAATGGAAACCTGCAAAGCATAACATGTCACAAATTCTTCATTTTGCATTTTAACTATNAAAAAAAATTAGTTTATCTAATGGAAACCTGCAAAGCATAACATGTCACAAATTCTTCATTTTGCATTTTAACTATTACCTAAAAGTAGCCCGAAACTAAATTACTAGTCTTTTAAACAAAATACATGAATCCCGGTATTGACTCGTTATACTATTGTGTAAATTGCAAAGTTAGTAATGAAACTTTTATTTGTGAAAAGTATTCAGCTTTACTTAAATGTTTCTATATGAATATACGGTAGAGTGGTTGGTAGCGTTCTCGACTGTTAACTCAACGGGTGCGACTTCAATTCCATGTTATTCCAAAGAAACTTACCAATTGTGAGGTGATACTATATACAACCTATATAAAGCTCGAGGATATGTTATTCTTACACATGCGAAAACGATTAATTGATTTAGTTTTGAAAGTGCATGGCAAGCTGCTTTTAAGTGGGCCACAGGTGGCCAATAGTTCGGTTGTAAGTGGCAAGTAGCTTGGCTACAAGTGGCCAATAGCTAGGCTACAAGTGGCTTGCCAACAGTTGGCCGACAACAGTTGATTAACTTAAGACAGGCGAGAAGCAGTAAGCCAGTGGGTCTCAGCTGCCACTCATAGTCCACTGATGGCGCAGACGTGCTCAGTGTACAGTCGGCTACGCAGATTCGGGCTGATTATGGCAGCTTGTATTTTGCTGCATGGGAGTTATCTGAACGGTGGCCCAGGTGTACACTCTCAATTCGAATCAGTGATATCAATCAGTGAAATAACGTCCATTAAAAGTCAGTAGATAAACTCCTGCTANTACACTCTCAATTCGAATCAGTGATATCAATCAGTGAAATAACGTCCATTAAAAGTCAGTAGATAAACTCCTGCTAACCGGCGAACCAAGCAGATTAACTGGGAACAATGATTTATAGCAGCGATATTTTTGACATTCAGTGCGAAACCACAAATAAATCAGTGCAATGCAACCACTTTATTAGTTAGTTATCTGGCACTGATTATCAGTTGCCTAATTCTCACTTTTTTCGCTGATTTGTCTCAATTCTCACTGTTTTCACTGATTTGACTCAATGCTCACTGGCTCAAGTTAAGAGTGTACACGATCGTGAACAAAGTTCTTTTGGAAACATTTTCTTTCTTTTTGCCAGTTGTGTATATTTCCGCAAAGTGCAACATTTTTAGCGGACACAATGAAAAGTATTTATTTATCAACTAACCCTCAGAAAAAAAAATTGGTCAGGAATACAGCAGCATAAAACAAGAAGAAAACGACTCAATCTGCAAACAGTTTACACAGAATATTTTAATGGCTAATACAGAATATACGATACATAAAAGCATACGAACATCTTATTTTGTATTTAAATGCTCTTCAGAACAAAACTGGAAAAATTAAAATCTATAAATGGTACAAAACAATTTTCATAATCTTTGATCGCAATATCTATAAGCTATAGTTTAATAAGTGTGTGGTGAATTAATATGCCACTCTTTCCTTCGCTAGGAATTTGTGGCTTCAAATGTGGCGAGAGAAATCATTCGAAAGGAATGCGTCTGAGCAACAAATGGTTCTAACATAAATGTGTGATACAGTATTATTTGTTAAAAGATTCTCCGAATATTCTTTCAGTTTATGACAATATAAATTAACATACTAACCGAGTAAGGACATACAAAACGACAACTTAAAACTTTTAGACCCACTTTTACAATTTATATATTCAGGTACTGCAAATAACAACTGTTTTGATTTTTGCTACACTTTGGCCAACATATCACTTGTTGCGTTATGAAAACCATAGAGATTTAAGCTTTGTGTTCCAATATAGAATTATGAGCCGTCGGTAACCTACGACGGTTGCGCTGTTTAATAATCAGTTACCCAAAAGGAAGATCAGTGGCTATTAAGTCTCGCTGTGTACAATCTGCCCTAGTAAACCTTTATGCAGAGAAAAAGTCTAATGTTGCTGCAACAAAAAAAAATGCTATTGAGGCATTTCTTTAATATTTTATGTAGTAGTACAATGTATAATGTAGTGACAAAGTTATTAATGTTAACCATTTACAAAGTCTTATTATGTTACTAAAATGCAAATATACTGTTGAAGTGTTAATAAAGCTTGTAAGTAATGTTGTCACCACAAAATGTTTTATAACGCTAACAATACCAGGAAGAACAAAATATTTCGTTTTGTGACATTAAACTAATATACAACCAACAAAAGTCAACACTGACATGGTGTCATAAAATCGCGGATAGTAGTGAACAGCGATCACCTCGTAAAATGAAACAACTGTCTTTAAATTTTAAAGCAAAATATGAGAACTAAATGTAGTTTAGTTCAGCTCTCAAGTCTTGAAAAGCAGCTTACGTGTGCCAAATATGCACATATTTCTTCAGCATTAAGTATTTCCACATATGCAGTTTGTGGTTATAATGATGTTGCCGCAGCCAAATGTTCTATGACGCTAAATATAGCGGGAAGAACAAAATATTTTGTGTTACTTCGACATTAAAGAAATGTCGAACCAACACAAGGTTACGTGGCCGTGTCCGCAATAACAGACTTTGTTGACAAAATTATCACGTGAGCCGATTTTGTATACAAAAATGTTGACGTATTTGGCAATTTGATATTTCATATTTACATCTAGCGGTTGTTAGCAAAAATACAAAATGAAAAAATCCGCGCCATGTTGGTTTTGACCTTAAAAAAATATACTTAAATACGTAATTAAAACGTTTAAAAAAGTAGTTGTTCGTGAAATACACCAGACATGTTTTAAAATCAAGTAAGTGTTGTGCTTTGTTTACATATTTCGCAACAATTTTTTTTAAGTCGTTGTTACGTAAATTATTATTTTCTAATTCAATAACATATTCGCAGCATTCCAGTGATGATTGTAGAAATTTTATTCCGTTTTAAACATAAAATTTAGATTTTAAAAAATTCACTCTTAATGTAAAAATGCTTTCCTGCTAGTGCAAAACAAATGACTGTCGACCATGTCCGAATTGAAACTTAAAAAATTACAAATTACAAAATAGAAAATTTTTAATTTCGGACACGGCCTCAGGCTTGTCGTTGTAAAAGAGCGGATGGTAGTAAACAGTGATAACCTCGTAAAATTAAACCACTCTATTTAATTTTAAAACCTAGTTTGAGAACTAAATATAACTACCAGTCCTCAAGCCTTGCAGAGCAGTTTACGTGTGCCAATTATGCATATCTTTATAGAGCATAAATTATTTCCTCGTAACGAAAAAGAATTTGGCTATGGCATTATTTTGTATTCAATACCCTCAATATGAGATTTTATTAAACATGTTAAGGTAGCGTAATTGGCAGGACGTTGAGTTCTGTACAGTGGAGATCCTCCAGCTCTAAAGGCGCGGGTTCATTTCCACTTCGGGCCATCATTTTATTCTCGTTGGTAATATTTATTTCTCTAACAAAATTGAAATACTTAATTTTTTTTAAATTAGAATAATTAAAAAAAAATTAATGCAAGGAAATATTTAACAGTGAGATGGTGATGTTGTTACAATAGTCATTAATGTTATATTATCATTATATAAAATTAACAGCAATATTAGTTTGATTTATATACACAATTATCCCTTCCAACTTTTTTAAAGCCCTGCTAAAGATATATTTTCAGGATATTCCTCCGCCTCATGCAAAAAAAGCTTAACTGAATATAAAAAGTTACACCAGAGGGTCGATGCACCGCATCAGCCCGCACTCAGTTTAATAGTATTTTGTAAGAGAACTAATTTCTTACTAGGCGTTCATCATACCTTTTTTTCTCTCTTTTTGTATTTGTTTTAATTATAAATTAAGTATTAAAACTAATACATAATATACAACTAGAAGTTAAAGACAACCAAAAATAAAATACCTTTATGTTAACAGAAGTACAAAATACTTACGATTCATGACGTATTTAGGAAACAACCAAACATGTCATATATAGGACTAGCGACCCGACGCGGCTATGCACGGGAAAAATTTAGTTTTTAAGATGATACACTAATTAATATATTGGGAAAATACAATTGCAATATTATATGATAGTAAATTAGTAAAGTACTATCATAGATATCATACATACACTTCACACCTGTCTCCCAGAGATGTAGGCAGAGATTATGGAGCTCAATTTACCACGGTCCTGACATACCTTCCTCCTTCGCTTTATCCACATTCATACATCTCTAATATAACCATATTATATGATAGTGGTTTCGAAAATTTCTTTGTATAGAAAATACATCGTTTTGCCTCCTACCGCCAGCACAGAAAGATTTCTGTTTGACGTGACACGCGAAAGAGCTACGTATAGTTGTCCGTGTGAAAAACATGATTACTCAAATCCAATACAGCCACATTAAGTGTTTGACCATGTGCCTTATTTATGGCCATACCAAAGCAAACTCTTATTGGAAATTGGACTCTTTTAAAATTAAAAGGCAAATCCGAGGGAATGTTTTGTATTCTAGGTATTAAAACAGTTTCTCCAGTGCCGCAGCCAGTTAGAATAGTGCCCTCAATGAGATAATTNGATGAGATAAATTTTTAAACTTTTTATTTGTAATCGAGTCCCGTTGCATAATTTCGGTGGATTTATACTTTGCAGTCAAATAATGGGANAATGAGATAATTTTTTAAACTTTTTATTTGTAATCGAGTCCCGTTGCATAATTTCGGTGGATTTATACTTTGCAGTCAAATAATGGGAGCTCCAACTTTTAAAATCAGTTTGTGTTATGGCCTACCAGAATGATTCTATGAATTTAGAAATTCTGTAGGATAGTGCACAGTTTTTTCACTGTCGAGTACTGTATCCACTCAGTAATATACTTCTGTTTGCGCATTGGATTTTGCGAGCAATAATTCATAATTTTTTTACTTGTTCATTAGAAGGCAATAATATCGCGTTTTCTTTGAACCACCGCATCCAAATCCGTTCAGTGGTTCTCGAGATTAACGCAGTCATAGACAAACAGACGCGCGCCAGGGACTTTCTTTTTATATTATGTAGTGATGACTTTTCAAAGGTTTTATTCAAAAAACGCGAAGATACTGAGAATAGACTGTACGTTTACATACACGTAATTAGGACTGGGAAATTTTTTGATGATTAATTTTAGGAGTATTCAAATATTTGCAAACCAACCATAGACAATGGAAGAATAGTTAAATACGCAGACGTGAAACGGCACAATGGTTCTTTTGATGTAGGCCAACCCATTAGCTGATTGGATGCGCAAGGCCTTGAAATTGGGTCCTTCGTCAGATAGGCTCGCGTACTATACTAAATATTCCATATTGGTTGGATTGCCGAATGGCGAGTAAGTTACTAGGCGATGATTGGTGAACGGCCTTGCACCACGTGACTAGAGAGCGACGTCATTTTGCTGGCATGTTTGGCTGGAGTTTGGGAGAGTGAAGAGATTTGGGCGGCTCTTTAAATCAAGGTCTTGAGAGCCGATGAGGGTGAAGTGAGGTGAGTGTGGAGCAGCGCCGGAATGCAAGGGGCGGGGAAATGGAAGATCCCTGTGAAAACCCGCCGACCAGTGGCATTGTTTGGCACGATTTCCACATGCCACGGGAATCGAACCCGTTTCGCCTGGGTGGAGGACGAGTAGTCTAACCATTACACAACCGCGACCTCCTTGATTTCGGGGTTAATGGTGGTGTTTCACATATGTATTATTAAGTATTGTGTTGTCAATTCTTAAGGCTTTTTATTCCCGTCTTAGTATCACGTCTTTTGATGTCGAATTGTCGAACTTTTTTCANATGAATTTAGAAATTCTGTAGGATAGTGCACAGTTTTTTCACTGTCGAGTACTGTATCCACTCAGTAATATACTTCTGTTTGCGCATTGGATTTTGCGAGCAATAATTCATAATTTTTTTACTTGTTCATTAGAAGGCAATAATATCGCGTTTTCTTTGAACCACCGCATCCAAATCCGTTCAGTGGTTCTCGAGATTAACGCAGTCATAGACAAACAGACGCGCGCCAGGGACTTCCTTTTATATTATGTAGTGATGACTTTTCAAAGGTTTTATTCAAAAAACGCGAAGATACTGAGAATAGACTGTACGTTTACATACACGTAATTAGGACTGGGAAATTTTTTGATGATTAATTTGAGGAGTATTCAAGTATTTGCAAACCAACCATAGACAATGGAAGAATAGTTAAGTACGCAGACCTGAAACGGCACAATGGTTCTTTTGATGTAGGCCAACCCATTAGCTGATTGGATGCGCAAGGCCTTGAAATTGGGTCCTTCGTCAGATAGGCTCGCGTACTATACTAAATATTCCATATTGGTTGAATTGCCGAATGGCGAGTAAGTTACTAGGCGATGATTGGTGAACGGCCTTGCACCACGTGACTAGAGAGCGACGTCATTTTGCTGACATGTTTGGCTGGAGTTTGGGAGAGTGAAGAGATTTGGGCGGCTCTTTAAATCAAGGTCTTGAGAGCCGATGAGGGTGAAGTGAGGTGAGTGTGGAGCAGCGCCGGAATGCAAGGGGCGGGGAAATGGAAGATCCCTGTGAAAACCCGCCGACCAGTGGCATCGTTTGGCACGATTCCCACATGCCACAATCCGGGAGCAACCCCGCCGGGAATCGAACCCGTTTCGCCTGGGTGGAGGACGAGTAGTCTAACCATTACACAACCGCGACCTCCTTGATTTCGGGGTTAATGGTGGTGTTTCACATATGTATTATTAAGTATTTTGTTGTCAATTCTTAAGGCTTTTTATTCCCGTCTTAGTATCACGTCTTTTGATGTCGAATTGTCGAACTTTTTTCANTGTTGTCAATTCTTAAGGCTTTTTATTCCCGTCTTAGTATCACGTCTTTTGATGTCGAATTGTCGAACTTTTTTCATTTCACTAAATTATACGCACAACAATAATGCATAAGAAAAGCTCGGCTCCTTATTGACTAATCACACTGTGTTCCCGCTAGAAGATATATTATCACGGATGACATGGAGAGGAAACGTAAGTCTATAAAGCTAGCTGACACAAATGACGCTGCAATCAGATTGAAGAATGAAAGTGACAATAAGAGGCGCTATTAAATTATAAATGGCCGCGAACATACGCCATTTCAGTGCTAGTAGCCACAGACAACCCAGACGATGGCATGAAATATAGTTACGTGCGGACTCCCGCACTGGACGCGGGCTCCCTGTTACCTGTTTAGTGTTCCAGCACGAAGAAGGAGGGGGGAGGGGTGGAGACCGACATCGACCCTCCACTCTTTTGCACCAGAGCTAACGACGCTATAAATACCACCGCTCCCCCACACCAAGCCGTAGCCGGTGAGCAGGCAGTTCTTTGTGGTAGTCATTTGGCCGAAGTGTGGTAAACTTACGAAGTCTGGTGCCGCGTGGGACGACAGAAGAGAGGACGGACGACGACGGAGGTTGCGAGACGATGGCCAAGGAGTGTGTGTGTGGTTTGGACTGATGAGAAGGTGTGCAACCCGACAAGTAGAGTGCTACTGTGCATGGGGGCGCTCGGAGAACTCTGGGACATCACAAACTGGTGTAATGTCACCTGAATTAAGGTAGGACTGTATGTATGTGTGATACGGAGTTAACTGAAAATACTGGGACAGTCAACCATGGCCACATAATTTGTAAAATAATTCAATATGTTTTGATACACATTTTATTGGAACTGATTTTATTCATTTTACTGCATTAATTTCTTTGAGGTTATTGTAAATTGTACTGATTAATTGTAAATAGCAAGTAATAGCTATTGATTGAGAGATATTAAGCATTCTCTTTGTGGCATTTCTAAATAAATCAGGAAATTATTATTAACTCTTTTATTTAATTAAGACCACCATCCTTTAAAAACCCTTAGTAAANTTCTAAATAAATCAGGAAATTATTATTAACTCTTTTATTTAATTAAGACCACCATCCTTTAAAAACCCTTAGTAAAATCACTGAATTTAGGAAATTGTAACAATATATACATTTGCTTATTTTCAATGTATTAATCTTTGGCGAAGCGCGTCTGCAATGCCCTATGTTTGCAGTAAGTTTTGATTTAATTACTTACTCCTATGAAAATAATCTTTAAAAGTACACTTGAGGTGTACTGTGAAACTGTTGCGTACACTGTCACTTTTTTTTTTTTCTGTTATCGTTCAAGAAATTCTTTGGAAACAAGTTACCAAAAATGTTTTTGCAGCACTGTATTTACACTAGAGAAAATTTCACAAAACCTTAGTGTGGAAAGTGCCAAACAACTGTTGTTTTCAACAACCAAGAATTGTAGATATCAAGTTTATTATCAGCATTGAGCTGCATTACAAATTTTGTTTGTTTCCTAAAATATTGTGTTGCAAATATACAATATTTCAGCTCTATAGATACAAGAAATTATTTGGCAACTAGTTTCCAAATAATTAGTTGTGATAAGTACCAAGCATTTTTTACTGCTTCTATACACGGTCATATTTACCGAAATGTACGGTTCATATACGGAAATGCGCTCTGTAACGACGAAAACCGGAATTGAGATATGCACATATTAAAATACGAAGCGTATCTGTATTCCGAGTAGCTTCGGGTTTCGGGTACAAAGAATGCCGAAGTTACACGAAACGTTCTTCGTTCCTGTAACTGGAAAGTTATCGTTTTCCCTGCCTGTACATTTGAACATTAAAATATAGCACAAGCCACCTGTAGCAGATTACAGCACTTGAAACGTTTAAATAATTTTTATAAACTGGAAAACGAACGTGCCTTCCTGCTGCGAAAATTATTTATTTACACGATGATGTGTTGATATGACGTGATTACGTGAATGACCGCCGAGCTCCGTGGTGCGAGTCATTCCGGATTCAAGTTCCCGCTAAGGCGGGGCGTCAACTTGTATTCGTCTCATTGATTCTTTATTAGTCTCCCTGCATGGGGAAAAGACGACTTTAATTCTTTATGAGCTGAAAATTGTTATATAAAAGTCAATATATCAAGTATTTAAAAAATTGTTTAAAGTCAGATCCAAAAATGTTATTGATTAGTATTCATATCCTGCTTTAGAATACAACATTTTCACTATTTTCAAATTTATTTTTTATACAAAGTGAAAACTATTATAAAATACGATTACTTCCTGAATCCTTCTTTGTAAACATGATCTACAGTAAAATTACCAAGCAATTTCACGGACAGTTTCCGCGAAATCATGATAAGTGCTGTGAATTTCACTGTATTTATTAAGAAAACTCCCCAACACTTTAATATGCTTTCTGGAAGATTTTAAAAATAACATTCCGTTATTTTACACTTTTTTTTAAGAATTTCAAGTCGGAGATGTGGCGGAATGCAACTACGGAAGAGATTAGAACACCCAGAGAAAACTCACTGGCGACATACACCACATTTCCCATCTGCCAAAAGCCTGCTTTAATCACAGGCTAGCAAGGCATATGAATGTATCAAGAGCTCCGCGTTAGAATGTATGTTTTGCCGGAAAAAAAATTAATCATGGTGGGAGGGAAATTTAGCTTTGCGCGCACGCTGGCGTAAAACCTGACTTTGCCCCATTTTTAAATGTACAATATAACATTTATTTGTGTTATTGACATTAATTTTACATTGTCATAATCATTAATTGGTATATAAATAATTTCATAATTAAATTTGGTTTCTTGTTTGTGTAGATACTTCTTCAGTACATTGCAGAAGTTGTAGAAATTGATTGACGGAAGATCACATGGATGAGGGTCTCGTTCTCGGGATATTCTCACGAGACTCGCGAATGCTTGGGTCATCCCTGGTATGGAAGACGTCTGCAACAAATTCTAGTTGCTTAGGTTTATTGTAATGAGCTAGTGGCGGTACTACATGGCACAAGCATGTTTGGTAGAGCCTCAACGTACTCTACATCGCATTCCGGGGGTCGTGGTTCAACCCTCGCCTGCTTCACTGGGTTCGTTATTCCCGAGCGGTTACCCACTATCATCTCTGGCTAATGCCTGGTTACCATGTACGTTGTTCACGTCGGACAAGGCAGAGAGGAATGCTGGAGCAGTCGATCGAAACCCGTCCTCGTATTTCGTAAGAGACAGGTTGCAAAAGGAATGAATTCACTCTGAGTGAGTGAGTGAAGCGATTTTGGCGGCTCTTAAGGGGATCAGTCCCTGCTATCTTCTATTTATAGAATTTTCGCAAAAACTTTTATTATAGATTTTGTACTGAATTTTATGGGACGAAAGGACACAACAATCCTTTGTGCATCATCTGAAGTTGGCATTGTTTGCATACAGTGGCTTGTTTAACTGCTGTACAGTAACCTATAAGGAAAAATCATTTACTTCTTGCCAGCAGTTGAGAGTTAAAAATGAATAAAGACAGTGAAAACATAACCACTTGATAAAGCGCAAGAAGCTATTATTTATGCCGCGTCGTGCGAAAAATTTCTTTAAACTAACTGAAATATAAGTTATGTAGAATAAAAGATACATCCAAAATAGTGGTCTTGAGAATCAAGAATTCCATCTGACATTTCTGTTCACGAAAAGAGAAGAATTCGCCGGCATTCTTCAGGATTCAGATACTAAAAATTAAAAGTTTAATAAAAATGCTGTAACATGTAGAAATCAAAATAAATAATTTTAAGTGTCTAGTTTGTTGTCATTTTAATTTGGAAGCCTTGGCTTTAATATAACGAACGAACCAGAGTGATTGTAGACTTAGCTTCCAACCAAATAGCAAACCCGTGAAGCAGAAAATCTTCTTACATATGCATGTATTTACTTTGCTCTCTCTCTCTTTCTCTCTCTATTTGACATGATTGGTGCAAACGTTAAGTACGCTTAACGCTACTGCAGGCACTCACATGAACCATCCCAATTTCTCGCCTATTTTTCCCTCCCAGTATATTGCCCTATAAGTATAGATGTGCATTTCATCAAATTTTTAGTACCATACAGAATTGTTATCCACGTCAGCGACGACAATCGTAATTACATGGAATGGAAATTTTTAATGCCACATTTTGTAAAACAAAATTAAAGCAGCTCAAATTTAATTACACTGAAGAGTCAAAAAAAAAAAACTGGTACACCTGCCTAATATCGTGTAGGGCCCCGCGAGCACTCAAAAGTTCTGTAAGACGACGTGGCATGGACTCGACTAATGTCTAAAGGTGTGCAGGAGGCAATTCACACCATGAATCCTGCAGGGTAGTCCACAAATCCATAGAAGTGCGAGGTGGTGCACATCTCTTCTGAACTGCACGTTGCAAGTCATCCCAGTTATGCACAATAATGTTCATTTCTGGTGATTTAGGTGGCCAATGGAAGTGTCTAAAGTCAGAAGAGTGTTCCTGGAGCCACTCGGTAGCAACTCTAGACGTGTGGGGTGTCGCATTGTCCTGCTGGAATTGTCCACGTCCGTCGGAAAGCAGAATGGACATGAATAGGTGCAGATGATCGGCCAGGATGCTTACGTATCAGTCACCTCTCAGAGTCATATCTAGACATATCAGGGGTCCCATTTCACGCCAACTGCACACGCCCCATACCATGACAGAGCTTCCATCAGCTTGAACAGTCCCCTGTTGACATGTACAGTCCATGGATTCATGAGGATGTCTCCATACCCGTACATGTCCATCCGCCCGATACAATTGGAAATGAGACTCGTCAGAACAGGCAACGTGTTTCCAGTCATCAACAGTCCAATGGCGGTGTTGGCGGGCCCAAGCGAGGCGTAATGCTTTGTGTCGTGCAGTCAACAACGGTAAACGAGTGGGTCTTCGGCTCCGAAAGCACATATCAATGATGGTCCGTTGAATAGTTCACGCGCTGGCATTTGTTGATGCCCCAGCATTGAAATATGCGCCAATTTAAGAAAGGGTTGCACGTCTGTCACGTTTAATGATTCTCGTCAGTCGTCATTTGTCCCGTTCGTTCATGATCTTTTTCTGGCCACAGCGATGTCGAAGATTAGATGTTTTAACGGATTCCCGATATTTACGGTACACTCGTTAAATGGTTGTAAGCTAAAATACAAATATTATCGCTACCTCGGAGATGCTATATCCCATCTCTCGTGCGCGCACTATAACACCACGTTAAAAACCCCTAAATCTTGATAACCTGCCATTGTAACAGCAGTAACCGATCTAGCAACTTTGTCAGACGCTTGTTGTCTTATATAGGCGCTGCCGACCGCATCGCGTTACTCTGATTGGTTCCATACCTCAGTTATTTGCATACGCATGCCTATACAATTTTTTTTTTTTGGTTCTCCAGTGTATTTCCATTAGAAGAAAAAATTAGTTTTAAAGTGCCTTGCGGAAATATATAGGTATTTTGTTTTACTTAGTGTTTAAATAAACAGTTCAGAATTACACTGTAAGATATTTTCCGTAAATTTACATAAGTGTATACGCTTGCTGAGAGAGCACAAATGCATTACGACAAAAGCCAACAAAATGTTGGTTTATATTTGACCAGACATATATTTTGTTGCCCCTACAAAATATATTGTTGAAAAATCTGTATATATTTCTTTTACCACTAATTTGATTGTCTTCGTCCGATAATACAGTTCGAGAGATTATTTGTATGTTTATGTGACTATTAGGATAATAACAGTGTTTATCAGTGGGTTTATTGAAGCTCAATGAGGTGTAAAAATAATAATAAAAAAAGTTCAACAAGAAATTAAAAAAAAAAGCTGTAAAACTTGAAACATTTATTTGCTCACGTTGTCCAGTATTCACAATGCATATATTTAAAACATTATTATTTGATGTGTAATCGCTTCAAATGACAATGCCTACGGAGTAGCGCTTGGGTTCGAATTATGTATGCACTACCATTTTTTTTTACATTTACTGAAACTGTTTAATTTACGTAGAGAGAAGCAAATCTTGAGTTTCCCCAACCAAATATTTTAATGGGACAATCGAATAAGATCAACAATATAATTTGGTTTCAACAACAAAATATTTCATTGCCCCTGTAAGAAACAATTAATTCGGTTGCGCCAAACAAACTTTATTTGATTCAATACAACCTTTTCCTCGGTGTTGTAAATATTTTTACGTTAATGTTAGCTTACATACATTTTTAACGAAATATTCAAATGGGTTTTAAATTTCCAACTGTATATAATAATATGACTATATTTGCAGCAAGATGTGTGGAATACTTTCCTTACTATCTATAGTTTAAAAACTTTAATTACAGTTCCGGAAATTTATCAAAAAATTTCACAGTATAATATAATTGCATTATACATATTAACCATTTACCACTAATGTATAAATATAAAAAAAAATTGTGAGCAACGAAGATGATTTTATTCTGACAACCGACCGTGTATGTTGTTTGTGTGCATGCGAATGTTTTTTTTTAGTGTGACTGCGTTAGTGAATGGTTTTTTAGCTTTCGCTTTTATTTTCTTTCTTCTATTTCTATTTTGTACTGCACGTTATTGTATCTCTTTGGTGTCTATAAATCGTTCTAATATAAATTGCGAATACTTTATCTGCTACTTAGAGTCATTAAAATTTATTGTAACGTATTTGTTGCCCTTGGTTTTATAAGTTAGTGGACTTGCTGTCGGTGTGTGTTGTCTTTGTTTTATTGTCATTCATATGAAAATCTTAGTTTCATAATTTCGTGATTTGTTATATGTGTGTGGGTTATCATTTGTTTTTTTTTTTCCTTTCTATATGTCGTAAAGTGTAAGGCGGTTATGCCTCAAACATCGCCACTTGTACANTTTAAGTTAGTGGACTTGCTGTCGGTGTGTGTTGTCTTTGTTTTATTGTCATTCATATGAAAATCTTAGTTTCATAATTTCGTGATTTGTTATATGTGTGTGGGTAATCATTTGTTTTTTTTTTTCCTTTCTATATGTCGTAAAGTGTAAGGCGGTTATGCCTCAAACATCGCCACTTGTACAAATAAGTCGTAAATAGTTAAATAAATAATTAAAAATGCAGAACTGTATCGATGGAGTTCATTTTAAAAAACAAAGAAATCAGCTCTCCGTGAAGGTATTAAGTAGAAGAAATAAATATTTCTCTCAGTGAATTCATTTGCACTGAAGATGCCGTGAGCGGAGGTTTCAAGGTTACGTCAAGTTGGGGAGACGTTTTGGCGCCGACAGAAAGTGGACCGCTTGGCACGCATGCACAAGTCACCAAAGCGGAACGAAATGCAGTAAGTCTTTCTTGATTAGCTTCTGTAACTCACGAGTGTTGCTTAAGGTCAGTTCGTATTTTTTTTACGCCTTTCCCTTCGTACAGGCTGTGCTAAGACTGAATAAACCATAACCATAAACGCAGTCATGAAGATAGTTCAGTAGTAATTGTAAAACTGGAGTTTTTTATTTATTGATCAATCAGGTTTAACTTACAAACGGATATTATCAGATAAGGTGAACTATTTAAAAATGTTTCTAAGGTTTACTTATGACATTTGTATTTACTTCTTACGTTTTTGCACAATAAACATTTTGCTTTTATATACTGCGTTGTAAACTAACATTTGTGTTTTTAATATTTTGGGCACATAACAGAAATCAATGAATAAATGGTTAGACAAACGTCTACAGAAATATTTATGGAAATGTTCATAAACGCGATTTTAATGTGCGCGATAACTGTGGCACACTGTGATTCGACACGCCTAGATTTTTAGATAAGTAAGTTGAAACTCGTTACAATCTCGCTAAGCGAATATACATAGGCAATGGTTGTGGCTATTTTTATGCGTGGTATTAATTTTTCGCAAAGGAAGCAGCGGAGCACTCTTCTCCGAGTGGTGTGCAAGAGTCTAAGAGAGAAATCGCGAGTAATATGGCCTTGGAAACACCACAGACATTCATTTATTTCGTCCGGCAACCACGTAGGCTTATAGGCACAACACGTACGTGAACGTCATCGAACGCTCCAGGGGCCCGCGTATCTGCCGCTTACGCTTCTCTGCAATGTTTTTTTAAATACGCGTTTTCCCATTAAATTATTAAACGTGCGTCCAAGGTGCTGATCTACAAAAAGAAAAGACACTTCAGACGGGGTCTTCCAATTGCTTTCAAGACGTCATGCACATTATAAACACCATTTCAAGACACTCAAACATAGATAAGAACGGCTTTTTTCGAAGCGCTGTAACCTAAAGTATACGCGTCAGAAGATACATACAAGAACACTCGAGGGTTCTGCATTGAACCTTGCCGAGGACATTCCACCATCAAAATGAGAGGTCTGGCCACTGAAAGTCCCATAGGTGCGTGCATCACGACGAGAACAATGCACGCAATTTCAGACTCTTGCGCTTAGTGGTGACGGTGCACTTGATATGCGTGACATCATCGCCTTTATCGCTCCCTAGCTTCTCGGTCACAAACGCGATAAAATTTCCAGATAGGCGGTTCCTAAATGCATATTTTCGAGTATACTCGTTCACTTACGACACGTTGCAGAACACGTAAAAGTCATGATCGGTGTTCTGCATGGTTAGCATCCAGCACCAATACAACCCATGTCTTTCCCTGGGTAATTCCATTGGCTTCTACAGGGACACCAACTATATATTATTGGACACTGCTTGTACTAAGGGCCAACACAAACTTTTCCAAAGCTTACATTGTGTAAGTAATTACAAGTATAGGCCCAATTATTTATAGATACTACAATCTTATATATAGTCATGGCATTAACAGATGCTCATTAGTTCCTTGCTATCACATCAGGAGCAATGATTGGACACTATTGACTTCTGTCTGTCCAGGAGGTGTATAAACAATGGATCAATTTAAAAAGCCACATAGATGTACGAGTTTTTGGATTCTAGCTTGTCGCTGGAAAGAATTCGTTAATTCTTCATGTGTGTGTATATAGTCTAAGTTACTCCACTACAAAAAACAGCGCTGAAGAGACAAGGAGATAATTTTACTGTTGTATGGCTGAAGACACAGTCGGTTGGTGCGCCACCGGTCTGAGGTGGAGGAGGTGCTGGGTTCGAATCTTGGGTAAGGCGTGGGTGATTTTTGTAGTAATTTCATAAGTTAGTTTGTAAGGCGTCCTCTGATAAGCCCTCAGGCATAACACCGGGGATGTCAATATACCCTTGCCCATACAATCCAACCAATGCAGCAAACGTTCATCAGTAGCACTCGGCAAGGAGGCATGGCGTTGAGTGTTTAACCACTTTAGATGTTATTTATGTTTTCACGTGTTGCAAGTAAGACTTTTTATGATGTGTGCTATGCTTTAAGCAGACACAGCACTTTGATCACATTCAGTTTGCTTTAGGCGTTGTTCTCGCCTGTGCAGATAAAATTCATCCATAATATAGAATAGTTACACGGTTGTAGAATCAGGTACCCAAAGGAAAGATCTGGATATTGAGATTCATACTGCACAGAACTGGCAAAAAACAATGCTTTCTTTACTTTATGTGCACAGTTGTAGACACTGGGTTTGTATGTGTTTACATACTGTATACTACAATTGTTTTAAGATTTCCCTGCGCTTGAAAACAAAACTCGCATGGGCATAGTAACATAGTTTCAATAGTTATTATGAGAATTTCACAAGAACATAACAGCACAGCCGCGATAAATGTCGTGGATAAAATATACAATTTGTGAAATAACTCAAATGACCACAATGCACTGGCCCAGTGTGTAATCCAGTTGATAAAATTATTATTTAACTGATGCACTAGCAACTTGCGTATTTATTGGTCGATGCTAGGAAATAATGAACGGTGTGCGTTAGAGTAAGCGTGTTCGGTGAGTTTCGTACCAATGAGACAAAGAGTCCAACTGAACTAGCGTTTCCGCTGTGGCACCTATAGACTACTCTCTTATGACTTTCGTGAGTGTCTATGGATAGGTATGCCTTAAAGTCTTGTCGACAGCGATGTCATTAGAGACGGAGAAAGTTGCTCAGACAAGCAGGGCTGGGGGGAGGAGTCGGCCATGACATGTATTAACGACCCATCCAAGTATTCGCCTGGATTTATTTCGGAATAGCATAGACGAGCCGGGAATCGAATCCCGGTCCTGCCGATTGCGAATCCAATAATTTACCACTGCGTCACCGTCCTCCGTTGAAAAGTGTGTAAACGTGCACCTCCTCAAAGTGTTAAATCCTACTGTTACGATCAAACACTGCTTCCCTTGTAGAATGCCAGCCCTCCAGGAGATGGTCACTTATTGTTAATGGTGTTGCTATGGCTACTTCGACTGTCGGCACAGCGTCTACACAACACAGCCTCCGAGGCCACGACTTCATTCCAGCAGCAGCAGTGCCAACTGTGGGAACGAACGAGGGTCTTGGTAAGAGGCGGGGGAGACAGTAGGAGGGAAGGAGAACAGCCATGACCTACATTACGTTTTAAGTGCAGCACTATCTGAAATTGGACGTGTGGTGCATTGGCTACCCAGGCGGCGGGACACGACAACCACGTGGTTGATGGATGGGTGGGGGGAGGCGGTGGTTTGGTTGGTTGTACGGTTGGTGTTGTGACACGACGAAACGTGTAGTCCTTCTCACCGCCAGTAAAGGCGTGTGTTTATGCGCGCTGGCTACTGCAAATCACCTACCTGCCCTCCTTTTCCAGCGCAACCTCGACAGGGAGAAATTACAGTGCTGCATTGAATCCTTAATTTTGTGAAGTTCTGACTTGTTACTCCGCACTAGACCCTTTTAACTTAGATGTACAGAAACAGACGGGGTTATCCATACCTCCATGTAAAAACTACGTGAGACAAAACAAAGAATTAATATCGTAAAAACTGTTAGCCTTATTTGATATCTGCCTTCTGTGAACAGTTGGCGGATAACATCATCGCCCTTATCTGAAGGTTTTTTTTTACCGCGTAAGCGGACGATTGTGCGTGAGTGAAGCTGTTTACATGTTTTATTGTCAACAATTATATTTTCTTCACTAATACTTAATTGTTGTGATCTGTATGCAGAAACTGAATATTATTCAAGTTTATAAATCAGAAAAATTCCAGGATATAAAGGCTGTTGATATATATGTTGGCCGGAAAATTTTCGTAGTTTTCAGTAATTTAAGCCACCATCATAAATCTTATCACTCCTTCACCTTTAGTAACAACTATTCTTTTAGTGTCACTGAGAGTTTCGATGTTGAATTTTGGGAACTGTAGAAAACTAACTGTTTGTTTGTATAGGCTATTCATAGTTAATTGAGCTATGTTGAAAGCCATGCTTAAAGTCTATGTTTCTCATCGTTTTATAAAATTTCGTTATGTGTAAAATGTTCTTTGCCATGGGGCTTATGACTTTATTCATACGCTAGTAAAGAGGAAACGTAAAATTGTTACGGGTGTAAATGCGTTACTGATATGCAAGTCCTTACACTTCTATGTACGAAGCAAATATATATAAACTTGAGTTGCTATAATTTTAAACAGATCACACGCAACATAAACATCAAGACTTTGAGCTATTTTATTTAATTCACTGCCGATGAAACTGAGATGTTGGAACATCGGTATTTTTTGTATTAGCAGTAATGTGTATTCGCGGTTTCTTCACACTTTTTGAATCAAAACGTTAAAAAATCACACCATATATGACTTTCGTTATTGATTCTTTAATATGTTATGTATCACAAGCGTTTTGTAATTATGCTAACATAAAAAGTATAATATTTTCTTTGTTAAATTGATTTTTTATTTATATTTTTTATATTGATTACAGTATTTCATTTATAATTAATATGAATAAATTAAGGGGAAAATAGGTGAGTGGTATTGCCTAGTAATAAATAGTTATTTTCGAAAATATTACTGCACTGGGCGCGCACGAATACGGTGCATTGTACGTTTGGTGCAATTTCCTAGACTCAGTTAAGCTTTGCTTTCATGATACGGAGGAATATCCTGGAAGTAGAACTTTAGCAGGGATTCAGAAAAGTTGGAAGTAACCGTGAATGGACTACAGCAGTATTTTTGATAGAAATGTTTCAATGCCCATAAACGGTATATCGATACCGTGTATTTTTGCGCACTTGAGACGCGAGGTATAATCCGTCTTGGAACAACATTTGCAAGAGCGCGCGCCTCTCAACTCGCTGGAAGGAGGAAGACCTCCTTGAGATGTGGCACCGTAAGGGATGCATGAAGAA